>JAYESA010000016.1:35180752-35305752 GCA_036927795.1 Iris macrosiphon | reverse complement strand
AGGCAACATCGTTTAAGTTTGGCTATCATCGCATTTATCGAGTAAGCAGCGGAGGGACATTGTTGCAAGCATTTATCCATCTGAGTATTCGGGACAAATCGAGGCAACATGTTCTCTGAATACAATGGCATTGTTCCATACATTATGCCCCTTTATACGAAAGCAGCTCGAGGCAATCGAAACCAGATTTCCCGGTCTTGTGGATGAGGCACGTTTATCGCTTCCTCGGACGATCCAGCACCTGTAAGCAAGTAAACTGGTGGTCGGTCAGCACTTTTATAAGTACTGGTGAGTATAAATAACTGAACAGAAGCAACATTCACTAAAACTAATACTAAGTAATCATGTTATAAAACATTACATTACTAGTGATCTTTCTAGTTTTACCTATGTTCATTACATGTAGCACAAGAACGGGGTCATATTACTTCTTTTGAAAACATCTTTGAAAATAGAGTTCATATTCGATATAAGCAAGCAGGCAAGACAAGTCGATTGTTCTATTATCAGGGTGTGCGCAGCGTGTCACGTGAGCTATACTCAAAGACTCTAGGGACAATGCACATCTATGGACTATCCTCTATTATCAGGGTGCGACCATATCATAATGTGCACTGAGGTGTGACATAACTTGTTATGTGCTATGAGATTATATATTTCGTGGGTCAACTACCAAAGTATGGCTAAGACTTGATTGATTGTTGCATCATGCTCGGGTGAATCCAGTTTGAGCTATCAAGTAACAAAGTGGATTCGTATCTAGCGTGGACCGTACTACGGTACAACATATAGAAGGATTGATCATGTAACCACGCCATGGGATTCCTAACATAACCATAGGGTTAATTTAGGCAACTAAAATTTGTAGCGCATTGGAAGAGATAAAATCCTGAGATCGTGCACATTAGTCACCTCAGACAACTGTCATAACGTACAAGGCTACCCCCATGGATATTGGTCACGTCCGCACTAGTAGACGGCAATATCCGAATACTTATATTGTACGCGTTATATGTGATCTTAACACGGTGGCCTTTCGAGGGACCGGTGCATAAAATACAATGTGTTATGCGATACTATGGTTCAGTTATCCCCGATAAATAGCTCATGATCTGAGGATTTCTCTTATGCATCCAATTTAAGATAACTCGGACTCCACAGTAGCAAGCCGTGCAAATAATTGGCCTTTATTTTAACTGGACTTGGTTGTGATTGTATTATTCTGTTAGTAGTCTAAGAGCATGGATTATCATAGTGTGATGATTCAACCCTTGTCCTTGTTTGGTTGTAGGGTTGGGCTATTATTCTAAGATAAGTTATGGACCGAAACTATGACACAGAACCTATATGTATACCTATCTATTGCCATAGGTTTTGTTTCTCCATTTTCGTGCTTCCTTTGTGGTACTTACTATTTGGGGTCTAACCCTACTGGTTTTGCATGGCCAGGTTTTGAGCCAGTTCAAGAGGATCCAGCTTACTTTCCTCTTCCTGATGGCGCACACCAGGTGGATGGTCGCTGAAGGGCACGAGTGGGTTTCTTCTTTCCTGCTTGTTATTATATATTTTACTCTTTTGGGCGTTTAGCCACCGGCACTTGTAAGACGTAAATCTGGATATTTAGTTTCCTTTACATTGTTATAATTAATCTGATTATAGCTGATCATGATCATGTACTTTTGCTACTCTGTCAGCTTTTTATTTTGCACAGTTGGTTCCCAGAATGTTGTAGCAGGGCATTTGGGACGCCTTACTTCCTTGTCATATATGTTCTATGTTTACTAATCTTGTTTGACTGATTGAGATATTAGATGTTCTTTATGATCCTAAGCGACTTGATTGTAGCATGCACCCCATTGTCTAGCTACAGTCGTGATCGTCATACGAGGTATAGTACCTTGTACGGGGTAGATGGCCATGTCCGTCTCCGTATTCTGGTACTGGGGCGTGACAACTTCCACGTCCACGGACTGTTAGTGAGCCACTATTAGCAATAGTAATATCGAAAATACGTCCCACCGATATATAATTGCGTATCATACATGCGTCGCCAGTCATGTGAGCTGACGTACTAGAGTCAATCATCCATAATTTTGCCCTCACCATACATGCCGTGAAGTACCCAGCTGTGGATCTAGATGTGGATGCCTCACCACATCGTTGAGCTTGAAACTCAAGAAAATCGGTATATGAATCTATAGTCATCTGGACAGATCGAACGTAATCATCAGGAGTGTCTGTTATAATATTGGCGGCAGGAGCTTTAGGACACTGCAACAGGAAATGGCTATGTTGACCACAGTTGAAGCATGTATGCGGTCTTCCTCCATCACGATCGCTATTGCCTCATCCCCCATCGTGACCAGTAATTCGGCCGCCACGTCGTCCACAACGACCAGCACAAAATCCAGCACAAGCAGTACCAAGTGCAGATCGATCAGTAGGAGCATACCCCAAAGTGGTCTCTACAACTTTAGCTGCCCGAAGAATACGATAGTGAGCCTCCATCAGAAATGGAATATCATATCCAGCAATGGTCTGAGAGCAAGCAGAGTCCATATCAGGATGAAGATATGCAAGATATGCCATAACATAAAGCTGCTCACGTTGAGCTATTGCTTCATTAATATCCGTTGTGGGTAGCAAAACACGGTCGATCGCATCAGTCGTAGACTTAAAGGCCTAGTAATGGTCCTTATGAGATTTATCTCCCTGATTTGCTCGGTATACACCAATGACTGAGTCATAGATACGACACAAATTGTGTTTTCCATCAAACGTCGCCACCAAAAACTCCCATAATTCTTTCACGAAATCTGTATTTTGAACCATGTCTTCCACCAATGGTTCCATTGAGTTCAATAACTGTGTAAACAGTCGACTATCATCTGTCTCTCATTGCTCAAATATGGGATCAGTCTCTGCTGGAGGGTTGTCAGTCAAATTTTTGACAACCGCATTCCCTGTAGCATCTTCTCGACCTTCTTGCGCGATGTTGATTAGCCTTTTGGTCTGTCCAACCGTCGATCGACAAGTCAAATCGAGAAAATTGGCATGCCAGTGCCCGTTGGTCCTGCCATTGCATTTTTGGCACTAGTGTATGTAGCACAGCTATCCGCCTCAGTGACTGTTATCCTTCAGTATGCCAGATTCGACTGTCAGTTTATTCTTCTTAACTTGATAATCACATCAACCCTAACAATGTGCTAGAAAAGTGGTTAATACTGATACCCGCATAGAAGCAGAGATTGAATATGGATCACACACGCCAGGACATAGAGGCAGCCCATGTTACTGTAACCACCCTGAATTTTAGAATTAAATTTTAATTTAATATTTTTGGTTTTCTAAATTTTTTGTGATTAAGGGAAATTTTTTATTTATTTTTACTAATTATAATATATAATATTCATGAATTTATAATTATGTGTATTTAATTAGTTATTAATATTATGCAAAAAAAAAAATTTTGTACAACTATTAATAGTGTATTATATAATTTTTCTAGAATTTATTGTGGTCTAAAACTATTTTTTATGGCCATAAACATATATATATAAATAAAACAAAATAAAAGAATTAAAATAAAACCTAAAACCTAAATCCATTAACCCTACCCTAAACCCATTAACCCAAACTTTAAACACCAACTTCCCTCCCCACGTACAGCAAACCACCCCCATCCCTCCTATATATATATATATATATATATATATATATATATATATATATATATAACTACAAAACCAAAACCCTAACCCATCACCCAGCCTCCACCACCTCCGCCGGAGCGTCGCGCCGCCCGCAGTGCTGACAGCGTATAACAACCTTGCGGACCCTCATTCGTGTGGAGCTTTCGACCTCCTCGCTGATCCGTTTTGCTCCCCGTCTTCGCTGGTATGTTCACAACCTAACCCTCTAGGATTTTCTTTAAGTAGAACGAATTTAGGCACCCCGGTTTGATCGAAAAATCGACCGAAAGTTGGCCAAAAAACTGTTTGAAAATAGTTCAGAAATTCAATCCAAGTACCCATGTTCATGCCCAATTTTCTACCAACTCGTTAATTATTTTCAAAATATAATTGAAGGAACTTCTTCAAAATATAACCAAGATTTTTACTGTTCTTTTAGTTTTTATTAGTTTGCTTTAATGGTTAAATTATTTTGGTTCCAAAACGACCAAAATTTATTTCTAAAATACCCAAAATCTCGCGATACGGGGTGCATCCCGCCAAATGAGGCAAATTCGTAATGTGTGAGTTGCAACGAAAGGCGCGTATCGTCAATGCGGACGTGTGGGCTTTCGCGGAACTTGATTTGGATGTGCGTGCACACCAGAATCAACGCGTATCCGCCAAAAATTACCGTATCGGCCTGTTTTGACACTCGTCATAACTTTGTATCTACTCATCGATTCATAACGAAACTTGTTCCATTGGATTCGCAGCATTACGCTGG
Source organism: Iris macrosiphon (assembly GCA_036927795.1). Lineage (NCBI taxonomy): Eukaryota > Viridiplantae > Streptophyta > Magnoliopsida > Asparagales > Iridaceae > Iris > Iris macrosiphon. The sequence continues at coordinate 35,301,294 of JAYESA010000016.1, read as the reverse complement.
TCCTGTGACCCAAGTTTGGTTTGATTCTGAGAATGTTAACGAAATGTCGTTTCGTGGGCCCCACGGTTCTACTAACGGGCGATTTCGTGATCGGCTCATCGGAATTCGGTTTTGGATATTTTATTAGGTTTATGCCATAATTCTGAATTCGTAGACACTAAGTTTGACAAATATGGATAACTTTATCTCCGATACATTTTTCGGTGCAAAATAGGCCATATGTGGACCCCGCTTTGACCCAAAACTCTTAATTTTGCCCCTATGTCTAAATTGGACTTATGGGTAGTCAATCATAGCTATTTCAAGTATTCTGAGAATATTGATGATGTTTATTTCAGCATCTGAATGTGTACGTGCAGATTCTGATTTCCCAGGAGTAGTTGACGAAGTTTAGAAACCCAAGCAAGTATACCTTGCCATGATGTATCACAGTTCCTTGCATTTATCTTGTTTAGTTATTATAGTTATTTAATATGTGTGATGTGTGTGGTTACCCTAGGACCGTGAGATATTGCTTAGCGTCCGAACAAGATTCGGGTGTCGACGCCGTACGCGGAGTCGAGTAACGTCACTTAGAGAGTTGATTCCACGATCCTATTTTTATGTGCTTACTTTAACAAGTACGCCATACCTTAGGACACTTGACACAATTATATATGACAGAATCTTTCTTGAGTTATTCATGGTGATTTTGTATAGGCTTACAGGATTCGTGATATGAGACTTGCATATTATATGGATATTATTATGACTCATTGCACTAGCTAGAAGTCATGATCTTGCGTGTTACGGACATGAAGCGTTGTGGACATGAGACATGAGATTACATTAGGTGGAAAGAGACACACCATACTACAGGATGATTATTGATATATACTATACTTCTAGAGGTGTTGTGGCACATATACTGGAGTCGTGATACTACTAGAGGTGCCTTGGACTCTGTCTCGGATCTTTGGCACCTATACTGAGTCTTGATACTACTTGCTACTATGGAGTCCCGGATACAGAGCCTGTAGTGGTTTTAGCCTGAGTACGAGTGATGCTCTCATGTGCATATCACATAGATGGTTACAGTAGTTTATCCTTGAGTATGTGGCATTATAATATTTTATATTTGGCATATTGTTTCTTGTACCTTATTACGTCCCTCTGAGGACCTGGTCCCCTACCAGTTTTTGTAGCATAGACAGTTATGGAGCCTTTGGAGTTACTGATTGTCATGACCCGCACCCAGAAATTCGGGCACGAGTGCGTGGGTACGTCCAGCCTACGCCGCAGAGTCGACGGTAGTACGCTGTCTAGGTCAAATCCATATTTACTAAACTAGCTCATTCACAAATAACATAGGCAAGATAATAATGGGAAACAGATACTTAAGATTACAATTGAAATAAATGTGACAACAGATTCAAATATTTAGTACAGAAATTAGAATGAAATCGGGGACAAACCCAATTACTAAGATAAGAAACAGAAATAAAAGATAGCTACTGCTAGCTATTCTGCAGTAGGGGTCTCCTGGGTGGGATCTGGCTCCTCATAAGTATCATCTGTACCCTCATAGGGACCATAAAATGTAGGGGCAAGGTCCTCATCATCGCCTAAATCAACAGATCCAGTCAGGAAAGGAGCAAAGTACACAGTGCACAACAAGATTAAACTAAATATTTATGACAATTAAATTGAATATCATGTTGAGAAACTGCATAACAGAACATCGTTATCTCAGAGTTAAAGCTGTAAACAGGAATATGAGAAAGCAGAAATAAATGAGACAGGAAATGAAACTACAACAGTCAGCAAGATATATAACAAGACCAGAAACTATCTGTGTGAACTTGTGTTTGTTTTTAGAATACATAGTTGGCATGTAGGGGTTTATAAGGCTAATTCGGCCATCATAAACGGCTATTAAACAGGGAAAATCGAGATCCGGCTGAGGTACAGTCGCGTACCAACAGCTATTAAACATGACAAGGGGAAGGGTAAACTACATGCCTTCTAGTATTCTCCCACCCGATATGAAAAACAAGACATGAACTCTAATATTCAAGACATGAAATCCAGTATTTCTAACACTAGGTGTAATCATCAAGGGTACTAGTAAAGCAGGGAGTTAATTATCATAATATAAAGATTTAACTTGAAGTACAGGTACTTGCCTGTTGTTTGGATCTGATTAATTGTTCTTGGGGAAATTTCCAGAGATGAGTCCAAAGCTGAAATAGACACTACCATCACGTTCAGAAGATGTCAAATAGCTAGAAACACCTGTCCTTGGGTCCAATTTGGAGACAAGGGCAAAAACGGCAGTTTCGGGTCAAAACGGGGTCCGCCGGTGGGCCCGCTTTGCACCGAAAAATGTGTCCAGGTCAACGGTCTCCAAATTCACCAAACTTAGTGTCAACAGGTCAGGAACGCTGATACGAACCCAACGGAACTTTCAGATTTGGATTCCGATGAGTCGATCACAAAATCGCCCGTCGAGCGGGGCCTATGGGGCCCACGACACGCGATTTCGTCAACGTTCTCGGAATCGGACCAAACTTGACCCACAGGACCAGCGTATCGCTACGAGTCCGATGGCGCAAGTTTCGTCTCGATCTGACGAGTGTACAAGAAGTTAGGACGAATTACAGAAAAGTCGGATACGGGGCGATGTTCGCGGATACGTGTTGATTCCGGTGTGCACGCACACCCGAATCAGCTTTCGCGAAAACTCACACGTCCGTATCGACGACGCGCACATATTTGTGAAGACCGCACGCGACCAAGTCGTCCCGTTTGGCGGGGCGTACTCAGTTCCGGGGTGAAACAGGGTCTGGTTTTTCCTGTTTTTGGATCGCGGTGTGCGATCACCACAGGACGCGATGCCCCGAACGGTTTATCCGAGCACCGAGAGGGTCATACAGGCTTCACAACATAATTTGCGGAATTGAAAACGGAGCTACGAACAAAAAGTTACACGCACCTGAAGGGGACTCAAAAAACCGGGGTCGAACCGAGTCCGACACGACACAGGACACTGTGTCCCGTGTCCGACACAGGGAGGAGAATTAGGGCTAGGGTTAGGGTTTTGAAGCTGGACGGCGGAGCTCCGGCCGGAGGAGGGCAGCGCCGCTGCGGGGGAGGCCGGAGACGGCGCTGGCGGAGGCACGGAGGAGGCACGGCGTCGGGCGGCGCCGGGGGCGGTGCAGGCGGCTGCTGGCGGCGAGGAGCTTCGGCTCGAGAGGGTTGCTGGGGGAGAAGGAGGCGGCGCCGAGGGAGGAGGACTGCGGTGCCGGAACGGGCGGAGCGGGATCGTGGGGGCTGGCCGCCGGATGCGGCGGAGGACGCGGGCGCCGGAGCGGCCACGCGGGCTGGGGCGACTGGTTCAGTCGGGTCGGGCTGGCGGGTCGGGTTCGGGTGAGCCCGACCCGACCCGTTGAGGCGGGCTGGGCCGCGGGCCCAATGGGCCAGGGATACAGGCTGGGCCAGAATTTAATAATAATAATAATAATAAAAATAAAAATAATAATAATAATTAATTAAAAATAGTTTTGAGGTATTTAAAAATAGGTCTGAGGCCCAGAAAAATCCAGAAAAATTACCCTAAGTCCAGTTTTTCATTTTACACCCAAAAATGTTATTTCCATAATATTTTAATATTATTTATTAACAATTAAAAATCATTTAATAATTAAGAACCTTGATTTTAATTTCAGAAAATTTCCAGAAAATTTTAAAAAATTGGAAAAATCCAAGATTTAATAATTTTGAAAATTCAGGGGGTTTACAACCTACCCAACTTATAAAAATTTCGTCCTCGAAATTTAAGAATAACAAAGGCACGAAAGGAAAGGCCGAGAATTAAAATATACCTCAGGGTTCAAAAAGATAGGGGTATCGCTCTCTAATCTCGTCTTCTCGCTCCCAGGTGGATTCGCCGGGAGAATGGTGCTTCCAAGCTACGCGAACCAGGAAAATAACCTGGTTCCGTAGAACTTTCTCCGATCGATCCAGTATCTCCACGGGTTGCTCTTGGTAAGTCAAACTTGGGCCTACTTCGAGCTCTGAGTGATCCAAAATATGGCTGGGATCTGATACATACTTTCTCAGCTGCGACACGTGGAAGACGTTATGGACTCCATCCAGAGAGGGTGGCAATGCCAGTCAGTATGCCACTTCTCCGATTTTCTCCTGAATGCCAAAAGGTCCAATAAATCTTGGGCTGAGTTTTCCACTCCTTCCGAACCTAATGGTGCCACGTGTCGGGGAAATCTTTAAGAATACCAGCTCTCCAACCTTTAATAAAGTCATAATCAAGTCTTAGTTCCATAATCAGAATGTTTAAATTGACTTGAATTTATAAATTTAATTACCTCAAATTCCAAGGGCCTTCGGTGGCTATTTGCCCAATGTCGCTGCCTGTCTTGAGCCACTCGAAGTCTGTCCCTAATTTGTTTTACCTTCTCAGTTGAATCGATCACCATCTCTGGTCCCAGCAGGGCTCTTTCTCCAACGTCGTCCCATGATAGCGGGGTACGACATCTTCGTCCATACAGAGCTTCAAATAGAGTCATCTCAATACTTGCTTGGTAACTGTTATTATAAGAGAACTCCACAAGATGTAGATAGTCTTCCCAGGATCCTCCAAAATCCAGAACACATGTACGAAGTATATCTTCAAGTATCTGGATTGTACGTTCTGATTGTCCATCGGTTTGGGGATGATAAGCTGTGCTGAATTTGAGTTGAGTCCCCAAACTGGCTTGTAAGCTCTTCCAGAAGTGAGAGGTGAACCTTGAATCTCGGTCGGAGACAATACTTACTGGAACTCCATGCAGCCTGACAATGTGTCTGATATATAAATCTGCCAGCTTCTCTGTAGATAGCCCTACTTTGAAGGGTAGAAAATGTGCAGACTTGGTCAGTTTATCTACTATCACCCAGATTGCATCCTTTCCACTAGGTGTCCTTGGAAGTCCGGAAACAAAATCCATTGTGATATGTTCCCACTTCTACTCCGGAATAGGTAGTGGTTGAAGCAATCCTCCAGGTCTTTGTCTTTCTGTCTTGACTTGTTGGCACACTAAACAATGAGATACGAACCTGGCTACTTCTCTTTTCATGCCATGCCACCAAACATGCGTCCTCAGGTCCTTGTACATCTTGTTGGCTCCTGGATGTATAGAGTATTGCGATCTGTGCGCCTCTTGCATAATGTCTTCCCTTATGTCTCCTTAAGGTACACATAATCTATCTCCGTGCCTCAGTGATCCATCTTCATGAATTCTGAAATCTTCCACTAATCCAGCTTGCACTTGACCTCGAAGGCTTCGCAGGCCTTCGTCTTGAAACTGGGTCTCCTTGATCTTGTCTATTAAAGTAGACTGAATCTGCAAGTTCATCATTTGGCCTTCTTTTCCTGGGATAATTACCTCAATACCTAAACTTTTCAGGTCCTCGAGCAAGTGCTGGTCCATAGTCAAGTACATCGCCATAGGATACCTGCTTAGAGCATCAGCAACTACATTTGCCTTCCCAGGATGATATTGAAGGGTGATATCAAAGTCTTTTATTAGTTCCAGCCACCTTCTTTGCCTCATGTTTAGCTCTTTCTGGGTGAAGATATATTTTAAACTTTTATGGTCTGTAAATATTTCCACCTTTTCTCCATAAAGATAATGCTTCCATAGCTTAAGAGCAAAAATGACAGCTACCAATTCTAAATCATGAGTTGGATAGTTCTTTTCATGGGGTCGAAGCTGTCTAGAGGCATATGCTATTACTTTCTTGTTCTGCTCCAATACACAACCTAGACCTTTTCCAGAAGCATCACTATAAATAGCGAAACCTCCGGTTCCAGAAGGTAAGGTCAGAATAGGGGCAGTAGTCAGCCTTTTCTTCAATTCCTCAAAAACATGCTGACATTCATCAGTCCAGGTGAACTCTTCATCCTTCCTTGTTAATTTTGTCATGGGTTCAGCAATTCTTGCAAAGTCCTTCACAAACTTCCGATAGTAGCCAGCTAGTCCCAGGAAACTTCTAATCTCAGCTACAGAGTCTGGAGTGGGCCAGGATTCTACTGCCGCTATCTTCTTAGGATCTACTGCTATTCCATCTTCCGTCACAACATGTCCCAAGAATTCTACTTTGTCTAGGAAGAATGCACATTTAGATAATTTTCCATAAAGTTTTTTCTTCCTCAAAGTCTCCAATGCTAACCTCAAATGTTCTTCATGTTCTTCGGGGGTCTTGGAGTAGATCAAAATATCATCAATAAAGACCACTACAAATTTGTCTAGATATTTCTGAAATACTTTGTTCATCAAGTTCATAAAAATTGCTGGAGCATTCGTCAACCCGAACGGCATTACTAAAAATTCGTAGTGTCCGTTCCGGGTATTGAAAGCAGTTTTAGGGATGTCTTCCTTTCTCACCCTTACTTGGTGGTAACCAGACCTCAAATCAATCTTTGAAAATACCCGAGCTTCACTCAACTGATCAAATAGGTCATCTATCCTGGGTAGGGGATACTTATTCTTAATTGTTAAGGCATTCAATGCCCTATAGTCAATACACATTCGGGATGTTCCGTCCTTCTTGGGCACAAATAATACTGGAGCTCCCCAGGGTAAGACACTAGACCTAATGAAGCATTTGTCTTCTAGCTCTTTGATTTGCTCATTTAGTTCTATTATCTCCTTCTTGTTGATTCTGTAGGGATTTTGTCACTACCACATTCTGAAAACAGGGATATTTCGAATTTTTATAATATTTAATATTATGTTATTTACAATTAATTAATTGTATGATAGTGTATTTGATTTAAATAATTTTGTGTGATATGTAATTAATTATATGCAGTGTTAATTATTTTATTTTAGCTAGCAGACTAGACCTAGAAGCCCAGTAGACGAACCCCTGTCCGAATTATAGAATTCTGGATTTTATTATTTTATCTAGAATTTAATTCTTGAAGATTGAAATTAATTACTGTATTTTATTTAATATTTTGCGCAATTGCCTTTGCTCCGATATTTGGAGCACTATCCAGACTTTTGTCTCCCAACAAATTTCACAATCTTGCCCTAGACATGCCCGCCTTCTATTCTGCTATTTTTGCAACTCATAATTTTGCTCCCTGTGCATTGTTTCTAGCCGCACAAAAATCGTCGCGGACGTTTATTTTAAAACTCCTATTTTGTATCGTTGTGCGTTCCAATCGAAAATTGGAGGCCATCTTGACCTATTTTTCGTACGGCCCAAATTAGGGTAATATTCTGTTCTGAGTCTTCTTCAATATTGGTATTGATGACCTGACCTGATTTTGGCTCCATGTACTCCTAATTAATTGTTGAACACAACTTGCATTTATTTTTATTTAAATTGAGGATATTATTTAAACCAATTATAAAATCCCAATTTAATTCCAGTGCCCTGTTATTTGAGCCCGTACCAGTCTTACAACGCCCCCTGACCCTACAAAATACCGGACACCGAATCGCCCGCCAAATTTTCGTCATTTTATGTGTTTGTGCAATTTCCCAAATTTAAGGGAGGTAAATTGCAAATTGGCATTTTGTGCCAACACCCAATTATTTTTAACCAATGAGGAATCCTTAATTATTTAATTAAACCTCACCCTAAATCCCCCATGAATTAATTCCCTCATGTTCAATCTGAACCACTCATTCAATGAGTGAATCCTCACCCTCCATCAAATCCCCTCATCCCTATATAATGTCACATCTACCCATTTCCCTAGAAAACCCTAATCCCCAAGCAAGCCCCACCTCCTCACAAGCCCCCTCTCTCCAACGTAGGTAATTCTTCTCTTTCCTTTCTTCTTATTTTCTTCTTCTCTTTCCTTCCTTTTCTTTTTTGATTTGAATTTGAAACTAGTTGGGGGGGGACACTGTGCATCATCTCCCCCATCTACTGAGCTCCGGCGGCCTAGATTTCCGGCCGACGACGAAGCCGATCCCCGGCGGCCAACTCCTCTGGCCGGCGCCCCACTGCACCTACAGCCGACTGCCCCCACTCCTCATTGCTGCAGCCGATCCATTCCCCAGCCCGGCCATCAGCGAACTCCGGCGGCCGGCCTAGCCCGACCCAGGCGGCTGTTGCTGCTCCTCTCTGCGTACAGCCACCGGCCTACGGCTGCTCCTCTCCCATCTCCCCCTCTGCTCACCGGCGGCGCTGCCTTGACGAGTCCGGCAGCCCGTTGCACTCCGGCGGCAACCCATCTTCATCTCCGCCACCACCATCAACTCCACCGGCGGCCGCTCCTCCCCACTCTTCTCCCTGCTGCTACTCCGGCGGCGGCCTACACCATCCACCACCACCATCGACACCATTCCCTCCGGCGGACTTCCCTGCCGCGGTCCGGCCGGTTCAGGCAGCCCCCTTTCACTGTAAGTCCTCTCTCCCCTTCCCTCTTTATATATATATATATCTATATATATATATGTGTGTATATATATACGTATATATATACGAGTATATATATATATATACTATATGTATATTAAATTGTAGGCACCTAATTAATGCTTTAATATGTGAATATATAGAGTATGTAAATTCTTTAGTAATGTAATGTATGTACATGCCTATTGTCTAATTAATAATTAAACATAATGTTTTGTATATGTAATATATTCATGTACATATATAACCAATGTATATTTTGTATATATATATTAATAAAGGTGTATAGTATTATTTTAAATTAATGCACATACTAGTATATGTATTTGTATAAAATTAGTGTATATATATGTTTAATAACTATTTAATTAATATGTATAGTATATCTATATATTTAATATATGAATGCAATATGTACATGTATTGTATATAATTATGAGTATACGTATATGTATATATTTAAATCAATATATATATATCTCTATATACTTAGTATATATTTGGTTTAAATATTATTGGTATATATGTATACAAACATTTAGTATAAATATTTCTTAATATATATATGTTAATGTATATATAATAAAAATGTGTATGTTAATGTGTATATATAATTTAATATATATTTTGTATAAGTAATTAGTATATTCTTAAAAATGTATATTTTGTATAAGCATTAGTATATTCTTAATATGTATATTTGTATATATTTAAATGCTATATATATAATTTAAATATTGTACTGTATTTTTATATAGAAATATGTATCAAATTAATATTTTAAGTACGTGAATATGAATAACATTTATTTAATTAATATTTAACGTGCATAATGTATAGATATGTAAATACGTATTTGATATATGTTAATATATAAATGTACGAATTTTGAAAATGTGCAACTATAGCAAGTAAGTTATATTGGTATATAATTTAGATATATTTCATGAATTATGTTTATATATATATACATACAAGTATTATTTTATTATGTTTATATGCAAGTATTATTTATTTTTTTGTATATAGTTATACATATATCTATTATTGATATTGATGGAAATTATATGTAATTAGTTAATAAGATGTTTATTTAAATATGTAGTCCTACTAGATGACCCTAGTTGACTAGTGCCCTGTCTGACATGGCCCTGAGGCCAGTGTTTATAGACTGTATGTTAGGGTAGCATCTGATGCAAATGTTATATTATGTGTGTTTATAGGACTGTTGGTTCACCCAGGGGATACTCTGGAACAGGACATCCATAATTACCAGCTAAGGACCAAGGCAAGTACATTCTCTGATAATTTCCAATCCTTGATAATTTCTATAAGTTCAATGATCTTGAAATGTTACAACTGAATCTTTGACACTGTGCTACACGGACTAGTATAGCTTGGATCTGCAGTCATGAGATGTTACCTTGATTATCGTATTGACATTGTACACGACATGTATATTAGACATCGTACATGATAGACTTGCCTTGCTCGTGTATCGTGACGTGTCATGGTTGGATCCACAGTACTAGTTGGGGGCAAGGAAATTGCTAGTGAGAAATATGATCAAATACCTATCGTACAAGTTTATATTATTGGTGTTAATCATTCGCCTCACGCATGATTAGCCAGGCCATGTAGCAATCGTACAAGTCCCAAGCCGATCACATTTCAAAGCTACAATTTCAAACACTTAGAATAGTTACAGTTCTCTATTTTAAATCATATACTACATCACCCGTATATGATACTGTTCCTTGTTCTTTTATTTCCATACATGCACTGACTATATCATATTGCCTATTGCCTGTCTCCTTACATTGCCTGTTTCTCTTAAATTGTCATTGCATTTATTTTACTGTCTTCTCAGTAGCTAGCATGACATGTTTTATTGTATTATAGACATTATCAATTAATGGAACTGTTATTTGAGAGTGTTGCTTTGCTCCTTCCTGACTGGAAATATTTTTCCAGACTATGCCTTAGATGACCGCTGTCCGACACTTTATGGACCATATGGTGAGTAGCTGCAGACTTGGTAGTAGTTGTGGTTCTGGAAGGTCTAGTCGAAAATTATTATTTATTGTTAGTTCTTAATTAGACTATTTGGTACCGGATTTGTCTCCGGCCTTTTGATGATTCTTGGATATTGTTAAGTTAAGTTATTTCTTGTGGACTTGTGTTGTGTTAAATTTTAGTTTTATTATTCGAAATCTTATCGTGCTGTAATCCTGTGATTGAGTATGTGTTCATCTTAATTGTGTCATCCGTGCCTCCTAATGGAGATTGGATGCTTGCGTGACAGTAGTTAGATAATATCAAGACCTTGACAGCGTTCTACCGCCGATGCTGCGGCGTAGGCTGGACGTACCCACGCACTCGTGCCCCTAAACCAGGTGCGGGTCGTGACACGTTTTTAGTGGTGGCCCATGCAGGTCAGACTTCGCAAGTTGTGCGATGTCGTAGTAGTGTAGCATCCATGTTATACTACTGCGTGCCTGCGATAGGAACTAGGACATAGGATACTAGGACGAGAGCAAATACTCAATCACAATTCCTTGAGAGATTCCTGGGATGACCCCTGAGAATCTTGTTAAAACTTCCAATTTAAATCATTCCCTTGTTTCGTCCATTCTCACTTGTGATATTGATTTGATTGTTGTTAATTAGGTATTAAGTTAGGATTTTGGGTTTCATTGTAGGGTTGATTTCATATTAAGGTAAATTTATAGACTAATTTATGGTATTATTTGATGATGCCCGTCAATAAGGACAGTGGAAAGGATTAACATTAGAGCTATTAGACTACAAAAGGTGGATTTAAATTTTAATTTGAGGATTGAAAATGAATTTCAAAATTTTGAATTCTGAGAAGATTGAGATTGTTATTAAAATTTATTTTGAAGATTTCAATGAATTGCAAAAATTTTGAAATTGAGGAATTGAAATATTGTTATTAAAATTTTATTTTTGAGGAATTCCGATTCAATAAACCTAGATAAGTCTGTAAGGATTTTGTGTGATTAAGTTTATTTCAGTATTTAGATAATTAACCTGGAGGAAAGTGTATGCATTTACTTTAAAAATTTATTCGAGGAGTTATTTTCAGGAAATTTTATTTGAGGATAAAAATCTTATAGTGAGAGAGATATATTAGTATATAAGTAGATGAGGTGCATGTGTAAGGATTTGTTGGCTTGAGCATGATTGAGATCTCACTGTCAACTGACTTGGGTGTCCATCTAAGATTGTATTAGAGAGAGCAGTACTTAGTATAGAGTGTTGCAATTGATATGCCCTTGAGTGATAAGAATAACTAGTATCAGCGATTGCAGTAAGTAAGGAAGCTAGCAGTAAGTATGTTTCAAGTAGAACTGTGATACCTAGGGGATAGAGGTATCAAACCTTGGATGCATTTTTGACCTGTGCAATCACAACTAGGATTTTCTTTCCAATCTATTTATCTTGAATGTTGCTTCTTTAGAACTGTACTGTCCTTCCTTGATGATATCGCATTTTGCCTTAATTGATTCTTTGGGATCTGTCTTCAGGATGCCGCCGAAGACACGATCTATGAGAGCGGGAACATCAGCTTTAGAGGGGTCTGCCACCTCTCCACCTGAGAGACAGACAGCCGTAGTTCCTCCTACATCTCCGATGCACGTAGGTGATCCTCCTCCTCCACCTGTCCAGAAGATTGCCGCAGCTGTGACGGACAACCTTCCTCCTCCGCCGACTCCGATTCTCGGAGGTTTGCCCATTGATGGAACGCAGATGTTTACCTTGATCCAGGGCATGGTAGATGCCCAGAGAGTAACGGCAGACGCTCAGCGAGTTCAAGCTGAGGCTCAGAGGGTACAAGCAGAAGCGTACCAGGCACAAACCGAGCTGATGAAAGAAAACATGGAGAATGCTCATCAAGTGACTCTCCAAGCTTTGGAGAAAGTAGCACAATACCAGCAGTTTCCTGGCCAGCAGCAGAGATCAGGCACTATAGTGGATTTCAAAAGGATGATGCCTCGAGAGTTCAAAGGCACCGAAGGAATACTCTACGCTGACGACTGGCTAGAAGATATAGAGAGAAGTCTGCGATTGACCCAGATTCCGGCGAACTTGCAGATAGAAGCCGCTGGCAGTCAGATGTTCGATATCGCACTCACGTGGTATCGCACGGAGCCGAGAATTTCTGCGCAAGGACTTACTTGGGAGACCTTCAAGGAACTCTTCAAGGAGAAGTTCTTTCCCGACGTGGCTTTGGGAACCTTGGAAAGTCAGTTCCATGACTTAGTTCAAGAAAATATGTCGGTCGACGAGTACGCTGCAGAATTCTGTAGATTGAGCCGTTTTGCATCGTCTATGATTCGAGACCCAGGAGATCGAGCCCGAAAATTTAGAAAGGGACTGACGAGAGAGATTAAGTCGCGCACTTCTGGTCGTCGTACCGCTACCTTTGAGGCTATCTTGATGGATGCTCAGATTGCAGAAGAGGATCTGGATCTCAGGCCTAAGAGAAGTCACAATACTTTTAGAGATACGAATGGTAGCCCAGGACCAGCCAAGCATCCCCGTATTCAGCACCAACAGCAGTACCAAGTACCATTTCATAGTCAGCAACAACCATGGACTTTTCAGCATCCACCGCAGTACCTAGCACCAGTTCCTATCCAACAACATCCATGGGCGTATCAGTATCAACAATAGTACCAGACGCCAATTCGTATTCAGCAGGATCAACAGCAGCCTCCAAGAGAGACACAGCAGACTTGTCATTTCTGTAAGAAGCCAGGTCACCTTTGGGAGAGCTGTAGAACGAGGCTAGGACTTTGTTTGCACTGCGGCGCTGCGGGACATCGAGTAAAGGACTGTCTTCTAGCCTCTTATCTTCCCGGCCAACGCGCAGCTTCAGATTATAGAGATCCAGTTAGGCTACCTGTGGAACCGTATATTGCTCAGCACCCGCGAAAGGAACCACCCCAGCAGGGCGGGCATTTGCGATGACGGTCGAGGAGACCGATACTGCAGGTAATGTGTTAGCAGGTTCTGTTCTTTCCTTTATTTTGTTCCTATCTATTTGATTCTTTCCTTCTTTCTGTTCCTACCTATTGATTGATTGCTTAAGTACCGTAGTTTGTATGTATGATCTTTGTTATAATGTAGTTAGTAGTACCCCTGATGCATAGACTGCAACACCATGACAAAAGACACCATGACCATCCGTATTTCCCCTAGATTGTATATGGTATGACTATAGGTAGAATTTTCTTAGACCGTGATTAGTGGTGTTGACTGTAGTGAAGATTCATGAAGGAGTTATGACTTGCCAAGAGGAACAAGATGATTAAAATTTGAGGATAATTATTAATTTAAATAAATGGTTAAGAAATTTACATGGCATAATTGGTGGTAAATTAATTCCAAGAAAGATTATGACATGTTTAAGTTGGTTATTAATTTGGAAATTAAGGAGATTATCATTATATTTATTAATTGCAGGTTATGAATTTTAGAATTTTATATGGGATGTTGCAATTAGAGAATTGTTAAGTATATCGCATTGTTAAGTACTTTGAGAAAAGAGAAAATCGAGGAATAAAATTTTGATGGATTAATATTTGAATTCAAATTTGGGACGAAATTTAAATTCTAATTGTGCATTGATAAAATAAAAAATAAAAAAAATCAAATTTGAGGAGTGGATATTAAATTCTGAGTATCGAATTAGTAGCTAAAAACTTTCAGGAAAATTTTTTGATAAAAAGGGACTTTGATTCTATGTCGAGGATTTTTACAGAATTTTTGGAAAATTGTGGAAAGACCTTGTGAATTGTTAACTGAGTTCGTGATTGAAGAATTTAAACTTTGAGGGAATAATAATGATGTATATGATAAACACTAGTATGAGGATTTTAAATTTCGAGGACGAAATTCTTTTAAGGTGGGTAGACTTGTCACTACCACATTCTGAAAACAGGGGTATTTTCGAATTTTACAATATTTAATATTATGTTATTTACAATTAATTAATTGCATGATAGTGTATTTGATTTAAATAATTTTGTGTGATATGTAATTAATTATATGCAGTGTTAATTATTTTATTTTAGCTAGCAGACTAGACCTAGAAGCCCAGTAGACGAACCCCTGTCCGAATTATAGAATTCTGGATTTTATTATTTTATCTAGAATTTAATTCTTGAAGATTGAAATTAATTACTGTATTTTATTTAATATTTTGCGCAATTGCCTTTGCTCCGATATTTGGAGCACTATCCAGACTTTTGTCTCCCAACAAATTTCACAATCTTGCCCTAGACATGCCCGCCTTCCATTCTGCTATTTTTGCAACTCATAATTTTGCTCCCTGTGCATTGTTTCTAGCCGCACAAAAATCGTCGCGGACGTTTATTTTAAAACTCCTATTTTGTATCGTTATGCGTTCCAATCGAAAATTGGAGGCCATCTTGACCTATTTTTCGTGCGGCCCAAATTAGGGTAATATTCTGTTCTGAGTCTTCTTCAATATTGGTATTGATGACCTGACCTGATTTTGGCTCCATGTACTCCTAATTAATTGTCGAACACAACTTGCATTTATTTCTATTTAAATTGAGGATATTATTTAAACCAATTATAAAATCCCAATTTAATTCCAGTGCCCTGTTATTTGAGCCCGTACCAGTCTTACAACGCCCCCTGACCCTACAAAATACCGGACACCGAATCGCCCGCCAAATTTTCGTCATTTTATGTGTTTGTGCAATTTCCCAAATTTAAGGGAGGTAAATTGCAAATTGGCATTTTGTGCCAACACCCAATTATTTTTAACCAATGAGGAATCCTTAATTATTTAATTAAACCTCACCCTAAATCCCCCATGAATTAATTCCCTCATGTTCAATCTGAACCACTCATTCAATGAGTGAATCCTCACCCTCCATCAAATCCCCTCATCCCTATATAATGTCACATCTACCCATTTCCCTAGAAAACCCTAATCCCCAAGCAAGCCCCACCTCCTCACAAGCCCCCTCTCTCCAACGTAGGTAATTCTTCTCTTTCCTTTCTTCTTATTTTCTTCTTCTCTTTCCTTCCTTTTCTTTTTTGATTTGAATTTGAAACTAGTTGGGGGGGGACACTGTGCATCATCTCCCCCATCTACTGAGCTCCGGCGGCCTAGATTTCCGGCCGACGACGAAGCCGATCCCCGGCAGCCAACTCCTCTGGCCGGCGCCCCACTGCACCTACAGCCGACTGCCCCCACTCCTCATTGCTGCAGCCGATCCATTCCCCAGCCCGGCCATCAGCGAACTCCGGCGGCCGGCGTAGCCCGACCCAGGCGGCTGTTGCTGCTCCTCTCTGCGTACAGCCACCGGCCTACGGCTGCTCCTCTCCCATCTCCCCCTCTGCTCACCGGCGGCGCTGCCTTGACGAGTCCGGCAGCCCGTTGCACTCCGGCGGCAACCCATCTTCATCTCCGCCACCACCATCAACTCCACCGGCGGCCGCTCCTCCCCACTCTTCTCCCTGCTGCTACTCCGGCGGCGGCCTACACCATCCACCACCACCATCGACACCATTCCCTCCGGCGGACTTCCCTGCCGCGGTCCGGCCGGTTCAGGCAGCCCCCTTTCACTGTAAGTCCTCTCTCCCCTTCCCTCTTTATATATATATATATATATATATCTATATATATATATATATATATATATATATGTGTGTATATATATACGTATATATATACGAGTATATATATATATACTATATGTATATTAAATTGTAGGCACCTAATTAATGCTTTAATATGTGAATATATAGAGTATGTAAATTCTTTAGTAATGTAATGTATGTACATGCCTATTGTCTAATTAATAATTAAACATAATGTATTGTATATGTAATATATTCATGTACATATATAACCAATGTATATTTTGTATATATATATTAATAAAGGTGTATAGTATTATTTTAAATTAATGCACATACTAGTATATGTATTTGTATAAAATTAGTGTATATATATGTTTAATAACTATTTAATTAATATGTATAGTATATCTATATATTTAATATATGAATGCAATATGTACATGTATTGTATATAATTATGAGTATACGTATATGTATATATTTAAATCAATATATATATATCTCTATATACTTAGTATATATTTGGTTTAAATATTATTGGTATATATGTATACAAACATTTAGTATAAATATTTCTTAATATATATATGTTAATGTATATATAATAAAAATGTGTATGTTAATGTGTATATATAATTTAATATATATTTTGTATAAGTAATTAGTATATTCTTAAAAATGTATATTTTGTATAAGCATTAGTATATTCTTAATATGTATATTTGTATATATTTAAATGCTATATATATAATTTAAATATTGTACTGTATTTTCATATAGAAATATGTATCAAATTAATATTTTAAGTACGTGAATATGAATAACATTTATTTAATTAATATTTAACGTGCATAATGTATAGATATGTAAATACGTATTTGATATATGTTAATATATAAATGTACAAATTTTGGAAATGTGCAACTATAGCAAGTAAGTTATATTGGTATATAATTTAGATATATTTCATGAATTATGTTTATATATATATACATACAAGTATTATTTTATTATGTTTATATGCAAGTATTATTTATTTTTTTGTATATAGTTATACATATATCTATTATTGATATTGATGGAAATTATATGTAATTAGTTAATAAGATGTTTATTTAAATATGTAGTCCTACTAGATGACCCTAGTTGACTAGTGCCCTGTCTGACATGGCCCTGAGGCCAGTGTTTATAGACTGTATGTTAGGGTAGCATCTGATGCAAATGTTATATTATGTGTATTTATAGGACTGTCGGTTCACCCAGGGGATACTCTGGAACAGGACATCCATAATTACCAGCTAAGGACCAAGGCAAGTACATTCTCTGATAATTTCCAATCCTTGATAATTTCTATAAGTTCAATGATCTTGAAATGTTACAACTGAATCTTTGACACTGTGCTACACGGACTAGTATAGCTTGGATCTGCAATCATGAGATGTTACCTTGATTATCGTATTGATATTGTACACGACATGTATATTAGACATCGTACATGATAGACTTGCCTTGCTCGTGTATCGTGACGTGTCATGGTTGGATCCACAGTACTAGTTGGGGGCGAGGAAATTGCTAGTGAGAAATGTGATCAAATACCTATCGTACAAGTTTATATTATTGGTGTTAATCATTCGCCTCACGCATGATTAGCCAGGCCATGTAGCAATCGTACAAGTCCTAAGCCGATCACATTTCAAAGCTACAATTTCAAACACTTAGAATAGTTACAGTTCTCTATTTTAAATCATATACTACATCACCCGTATATGATACTG
This sequence comes from Iris macrosiphon, assembly GCA_036927795.1. Classification (NCBI taxonomy): domain Eukaryota; kingdom Viridiplantae; phylum Streptophyta; class Magnoliopsida; order Asparagales; family Iridaceae; genus Iris; species Iris macrosiphon. Next base: position 35,283,451 of record JAYESA010000016.1, on the reverse strand, counting down.
TTCCTTGTTCTTTTATTTCCATACATGCACTGACTATATCATATTGCCTATTGCCTGTCTCCTTACATTGCCTGTTTCTCTTAAATTGTCATTGCATTTATTTCACTGTCTTCTCAGTAGCTAGTATGACATGTTTTATTGTATTATAGACATTATCAATTAATGGAACTGTTATTTGAGAGTGTTGCTTTGCTCCTTCCTGACTGGAAACATTTTTCTAGACTATGCCTTAGATGACCGCTGTCCGACACTTTATGGACCATATGGTTAGTAGCTGCAGACTTGGTAGTAGTTGTGGTTCTGGAAGGTCTAGTCAGAAATTATTATTTATTGTTAGTTCTTAATTAGACTATTTGGTACCGGATTTGTCTCCGGCCTTTTGATGATTCTTGGATATTGTTAAGTTAAGTTATTTCTTGTGGACTTGTGTTGTGTTAAATTTTAGTTTTATTATTCGAAATCTTATCGTGCTGTAATCCTGTGATTGAGTATGTGTTCATCTTAATTGTGTCATCCGTGCCTCCTAATGGAGATTGGATGCTTGCGTGACAGTAGTTAGATAATATCAAGACCTTGACAGCGTTCTACCGCCGATGCTGCGGTGTAGGCTGGACGTACCCACGCACTCGTGCCCCTAAACCGGGTACGGGTCGTGACAGATTTTGAGATACTGGTGCTGCTCCTGGCACTAAGTCAATAGAAAATTCAACTTCTCGGTCTGGTGGTAAGCCTGGGAGATCCTCAGGGAAGACATCAAGGTATTCAGAGATGATAGGTAGTGGCAATTCTTCTGTTACTAGTGTCACGCCCCAATCTCCCGCGAGCTCGATAGTCCCCGCTGAACGTGAATCACCACGTTACAACTCTCCCGCAGGACAATCGTTCTCATCGGGACGTGATGCCGTGCAAGCCTAAGATGCGCTTGCACAAGGCCAGAGCTTTGAACGAGGGCAAGTAAGCTATTCAATGCTGAAACAGCGGCACATAACATTGCAGAAAAGTGAAGAACACAATGGCACATGAAAAATAAGCTCTTTTATTGATAATCGAAAATGTTACAAGCGGCGCATGGCCGAGAAACTCAGGATCGGTAGCGGTAGTCCAGCTAACCAATGACTCACATTCTGATCCTATTAGCAGCTGTGACCGAGGTTCAGCTCTGCACTAATAGTCATTGTCTGACCGATGCAATGCATGAAGCTCTATCAAATAATCTCTACGATGCAGACAAAACGAATGAGCAGGCTTATGCATAAACTTATATTTCTTACCCCATAGCCGAACGGTTATCCCTGCAGCAAACACACAAGTTAGTCATAATTTGCATATTCATAACTTATGTATCAAATCACTGGCGTCAACAATCGATAGGTATGCAAGAAGGTAAACCTAGCATGCGCCCTATCTATATGACGGTCCATGGGTCGCCCCATGATTAGCAGCAGTTGTCCAAGGTTCAGCTCTTCACTAGCACACACGGGTGTCGGTAGCTGGCACCCGAAGTCCAGCTCTACCAACACACCCGAGTACTAGCAGCTGTGACATCATGGGTTCTGCACCACACTAATAGACATATCACCCCACTAGACCCCCTTACGGGCCGTATACCTCAGGGCGATCCAAAAATCTCTTCCTGACCGAGCGATTCCCAGTGCCCCAGGAATCGTTCGAGAGACAAGACCTTGTGCACAAGTTGTCCGAGACCAATGCAATGACATAAACCTAAGTAAAACTAGCAAGATCACTAGTAATGCAATGTTTTGCCATATAATTACTTAGTGTAGGTTTCAGGGGGTGTAGCTTCTGTTCAGTTATTTTATCTCACCAGTACTTGCATAAAGTGCTGACCCACCAACAGTCTGCTTGTTCTCAGGTGCTCGTTCGTCCGAGGAAGCGATAGCCGTGCCTCATCCCAAGGAACCGGAAATCTGGAGTCGATGCCTGGAGCCGTATCGAGTTGTGCCTATTTTGAGTTGCTTTTGTATAGAGGGACATAATGTATGGAACGGTGTTATTGTAATCGAGAGAAGAGTGCTTGAGCGATCTGTAACCTCGGCCATGCGCCGCTTGTAACATTTTCGATTATCAATAAAAGAGCTTATTTTTCATGTGCCATTGTGTAAACTCCCTCACCCAAAATAGATATTTTGTGTGTATTTTATATTATTATATTTATTATAGATGTTGAATTTATTTAGAGTATTCTCTTAGTTAATTAGAAAATAATTTTTTTAGTATATTTACTTATATAAATATTTATTTAGAATCATTTTTAGGCTATTTTAGATTTTTGGAGATTTCTCTAGAATTTTTTGGGTAATTAAAACATAGAAAACGTAAAGTTTTAGAACTTTTATGATTTACTATGAGACCATACTTGCATATTGTTTCTACCAAATATTTATTTTAGTTTAAAATATTTAACTATATTTTTCTATAATTTATTTAGAATTTTAAGAAATTTATTTAGATTTTTAAAATTATTTAGGATTTATTTGGATATATATATAGTCTTAACATTAGATAGATGCTAATTTAGTGTTAATAGATATTAATAAGATTTTACAAATTATTTGTATTATCTTTAATTATATTTAAGATTATAAATTATTGAGATAAATTCAAACTCTATTTTAAATTAATTCAAATCCTGAACCTACTAGGAAATCAACTTCATGCATATCCTATCCTTATTTAAATTCATCATAATCCTATCTAAATTAACCAATCCTAGTCGTATTTAATTAAGTAGTGTCCACCATTATAAATACCTCATCCTTCATATTTTTCTTCCCCAAATTCCTCTCTTTTTCGTCCAAAAATAGTCAAAATTCGTCATAAATTCAGCCTCATTTTTTACTAGTTATGACGAATTAAAAAGATGATATCTCCTAGCTCCGGACTTCAAACGTGCTCCAATTTTTTTTGTTAGAAAGATAATGAGGTTAGCTTTCTGATTATATAAATTGTTTTTCTAAATTATTAGTATTAAATTCTGGAAAATTTGTAGAGCACAGCATATCCGAAAATAGACGTGTTTCGATGTATTCACGATTTTGGGAGAACCAGAAATCAGAATTACGAACCGTTTAAAGTTTCGGAAAGTTAATGTCGAGATAATCGACATATATTTTTCCCAGAATTTATTTTGAAGTATTTACATACTGTTAATTCTATAGAACTTCTAGGTTAGAATTTAACCATCGGTGCACAATACAAAATTTGTATGTGCCATAATTCCCAAACGAATTTAAATTCGAACGAGCTGTAAATTCCAGCATATTTTTGACGCTGAAATCTACAAGAAATCATGCATGAAAGTTGAGTTTGTGTCGGTTGACTTTTTGGTCAACAGATCGCCTCGATTTGCGTGCCATGAGTCTCGAGTTGATAAAATTCAGTTTTTTTGGACAAAATTTAGGAATTAACATAAAAATCAGAATAATAAGATTAAAATAGAATTTTATAGTAATTATTCCATAATTAAATAAATTAAAATAAATTATCTTTTGACGTGATAAATTTGTAATACATAGGCTATTTGGACTGTGACTTGGACTCTGATTCATACCAGCAGCAGGACCCCAGGCAAGATACCTTGCCAAATTATTTACAGTACTTTGTATGCTAATTATATTTCTGTTTATTTAATTTATTTCTGTATAGTTCTTGTATGTGTAGTTTTCCTTTCAGTCATTACTATATATTAGATATGTTGACACACACTTGACACTTAGTATCATAGAGGACAATTATTAGGCGTATGGGCTTTTAACCACTCTGGTAACACCGTAGTCACTAGCACGCACTATGGTGGGTCGTGTTCGATGGTCGCTACCCCCGAGGTATGTCGATTGATGGAGTCCGAGGGTCGCTACCCCCGAGGTATGTCGGCTGATGATGTTCATGGACGAGCGTGAGGTTGTGAGGATTAGATCGAGTAGCCTACCCTTGCCCATACATCGAAAAGTTGTCCTCACTTGCATTCATATAGATTGTCTTGTACAGCGTACTTATTTATTTTTACATTATATGCATGTTTACTGTATTCAAGTTGGCTCGTATTTTCTGTATCTTGTTACGTCCCTCTGAGGACCTGGTCCTCTGCCAGGTGTATCTGCTCTTGAGTATTTGCAGGAGTGCGGGCCTGGACCTGACGTATTATTTTTTGTCGAGGAGATCTTACCTTCTGAGCATCGTTGATTATCTGGCGATGGATCCTTTTAGCTGATACACTTCTGTCTTCACATTATTTTATATTGGAGACTTTATACTCCTCTCTCATTTTAGTTTTGGATATAGTCTTTGGTAGTGGATTTGTCTCCACCCGACTATTATTTTAGATATTTCAGACTCCTTATTCTAGTTTAGTATTTCTTTTCTATGACTTGTTGTGTGGATGAGATTAGCATATCTGTGACTTGTGACATTATATATACCACATGGGAGATTATATTCATATTACAGCGTACGTATGGGTTATGGTTTCCATATATTGGAGTTGCCATATCCATGCGGCTGGCATGCTTACGTGTTCCTAGTCCTACGTATTTGGGACTGGGGCGTGACATGTTTTTGGTGGTGGTCCATGCAGGTCGAGAGCATATTGTCTCGGTTACGTTACTGTACCGAACAAGCCTGCCCCTAGGACTAGAGTATAGGATCTCATCCACAATTGACTGTGATTCATCTCCTCCTATCTGTTCTATTTTGAACAATTGTATCCTGCTTGATTCATGTGCTTCCCTAATAGTTCCTTGAGTATAGTCTTCTGCTAGAATATAGAAACTCCTGTTATTAGGATGATAATTAAAGTAGCACACTTATTAAGAATACAACGAGAATATAGACACACCACTAAGTTTAGAATATCTAGTGAACCTAGAATTCCTTATCTTTAGATTGTTATACCATTACCCCTTGATGTATTAAGAAGACTTGAGAGTAGTATAGACACTACTAGAGTTAGTTAGAAGTTTTACCATAATGTTTGACACCTAGTATCACATAGTCTTTTGACCTATTAATTGAAGTGTAACTGAATGATATTTATCGCATGCTAGCAAAAGACGACAGTGTTTATTCAGACCATAGAATTTAGAGGTCCTTGCCCTATTTGGTCGACTAGCGACTTAGATAAGGAGGTTGTATGATAACTGTAGAGATTGCAGAGTCTTTTATTATTATTGCTTATGTTGTTTTTGCTTTTGCGAACTTGAATTATTTTGTAACTTCTCTCATGATAATCCAGCGTTATATTTTCTGTGCTACCTTGAATTATGCTGCTATTATAGCCTAGTTTTTGCAAGCTTAATCTTATATCGAGCTTGTTCACGACATATGTGTTATTGGGGCCTGATCAACCACACTAATACAAATTGTCTAATCAGAATCAGTGTATTATGGTCTAGCTAGCCATAATGCGCTTGATTCGCCCTTCGCAATAGTATTTTACGTGGATTGAGATGTATAGTGGACCAGTAGACAAATATACTTACCCTCTAGATACGACAAAGCATATCATATCAAGTATATAACTGCACCGATGTGAGCATGCGAATAGGAAATTACCAAATTAAGATTTCAATCCACAACTGTCTTGACAATTCCCATTTGAATTCTTTAAACGCTTTGATTCCCATACTTCCATTCTATTACCCCTCCTTGAACTCTTTTTCGTTGCTTTCCGTCTTCCCTTGTTTCGGAAAGACGAAACCTCGTGCTTGGTATAAGTTTAATACACAGAGAGTACTAGATATACCCCATAGGCCAATCACATTATTTGGTGACTATCTTTCATAATTGATTAAGGGCATATCACATACAATATAGTTGGTGTTAAAGTTTTGAGGATTGAATGACATGAGAAAATAAATTGAGGAATATTTTTCTTAAGTGTAAGAGCCTTATGTGATAGATGGATAAATTCTAAGTTGGGTAGAAATTGCATTATTAAACTTGAGGAGAATTCTTTTAGATTGTGATCAAGTAGGATTAGATTGAGAGATTAAGTCCTTTTAAATGTGGAGAATTTTAAAAGAAGGATTAAGATAATGAGAATTTAATGAATTTTAAAAATCTTGATATTGAGGACCCAATATTTATACTTTGAGCACATAATTTAAATTTTGAATATTGAAGGATGAATCATCGATTTAAATTTTTTAGGATAAATATAGAATTTTAGACTTGAACAACTGGTGAATTAGATTTAAATTTTACAATTTGATGATTTGAATTAAAAGTTTAATTTTGATTGTTGGGTCACCTATTTGAAATATTGAGGATGTAAATTGAGTTTAAATATTTGAAGAGTACAAAATTCTTAATTTGAGAATAGGAATAAGATTTGATTAGAATTGTTTATTGTTCAAAGTCTAGAGGAGATTATGATAGTTGGAAATTATGATATAAATTTTGATGTGGGATATCATATAGTAGATTTGGATGTTGATTATTTAAAAATCGAGAAGAGATTACGACAGGTTGAATTTTGATTTAAACAGTGGTTATATTAATTTTGAAGTGATCGCAATAGATTCGAATAGATTTTGTTATTTAAATTTTTGGAAGAGATTGCGATTGACATACCTTGTGTACGAATGTGAAAGATTTAACAAATTATGTCTTACTTTAATTTCGAGGACGAAATTGTTTTAAGTTGGGTAGATTGTAAACTCCCTCACCCAAAATAGATATTTTGTGTGTATTTTATATTATTATATTTATTATAGATGTTGAATTTATTTAGAGTATTCTCTTAGTTAATTAGAAAATAATTTTTTTAGTATATTTACTTATATAAATATTTATTTAGAATTATTTTTAGGCTATTTTAGATTTTTGGAGATTTCTCTAGAATTTTTTGGGTAATTAAAACATAGAAAACGTAAAGTTTTAGAACTTTTATGATTTACTATGAGACCATACTTGCATATTGTTCCTACTAAATATTTATTTTAGTTTAAAATATTTAATTATATTTTTCTATAATTTATTTAGAATTTTAAGAAATTTATTTAGATTTTTAAAATTATTTAGGATTTATTTGGATATATATAGTCTTAATATTAGATAGATGCTAATTTAGTGTTAATAGATATTAATAAGATTTTATAAATTATTTGTATTATCTTTAATTATATTTAAGATTATAAATTATTGAGATAAATTCAAACTCTATTTTAAATTAATTCAAATCCTGAACCTACTAGGAAATCAACTTCATGCATATCCTTTCCTTATTTAAATTCATCATAATCCTATCTAAATTAACCAATCCTAGTCGTATTTAATTAAGTAGTGTCCACCATTATAAATACCTCATCCTTCATATTTTTCTTCCCCAAATTTCTCTCTTTTTCGTCATAAATTCAGCCTCATTTTCTACTAGTTATGACGAATTAAAAAGACGATATCTCCTAGCTCCGGACTTCAAACGTGCTCCAGTTTTTTTTGTTAGAAAGATAATGAGGTTAGCTTTCTTATTATATAAATTGTTTTTCTAAATTATTAGTATTAAATTCTGGAAAATTCGTAGAGCACAGCATATCCGAAAATAGATGTATTTCGATGTATTCTCGATTTCGGGAGAACCAGGAATCAGAATTATGAACCGTTTAAAGTTTCGAAAAGCTAATATCGAGATAATCGACATATATTTTTCCCAGAATTTATTTCGAAGTATTTATATACTGTTAATTCTGTAGAACTTCTAGGTTAGAATTTAACCATCGGTGCACAATACAAAATTTGTATGTGCCATAATTTCCAAACGAATTTGAATTCGGACGAGCTGTAAATTCCAGCATATTTTTGACGCTGAAATCTACAAGAAATCATACATGAAAGTTGAGTTTGTGTCGGTTGACTTTTTGGTCAATAGTGTAACACCCTGTTCCGCTCAAGCGGACTGCCGTCTCAATCGGCAATCGTGCAGCTGTCCCGACCTGCTTTGCCTCGATCAAGAAGCAAAGGATATCCAGACTTGTCCCTAAAGGAATCCGGCTTGGACTTTCAGAGGCTCGCTCAGGCGTATCGTTCTACCGAGGCGAATCATCGCTAAGGTGGGTGGTTACGATGAACTTGTCCTTGCTTAGCCAGCACACATAAAATCTTGAATATTCATGCTAGTCGCTAGGTGATAACCTCCTGCATGCTAATAAATCCAACGCACCTAGCTAAGAAAATAATCCCAACTCATATTGCTTATGCTAGAACATGGAAAATGAAATACCGCTTATATTCAGACCCTCGTATGCTAAGTCCCTTAACGGTTTCATCTCTCGGCTTACCTTCGGGTCCGAGCAACATGCCTGCTTATGTTCCTTAGAAACGCATGCTTGTCTGCTTAATGTTTGCCTTGTTTTCATCCAAACCCCGGGCGACTACTAAGTAGTCGTCCCGTGCGTGATTGAACCTGCAAGTATCTAAGACCGTTGGGTCATCAGGCAGCCCCGAACCAGGGGAATGCATCAAGATAAGTCAATCACTGTACAGAATCAAGATTCAAGTATCCCGTGTACTCGTGTTCAAAGTGCATTTGCGTCTCAAGTTCCAGTGCACTCCTGTTCCCGTGTATCTCGTGATAATTGACTGACCCAACAACTGCATGTCACGGACAACCTGTGCACAAGGTAATGAACGTTCAAGTTCCTGCGGACGGCTACACCGGGGCACCGGAGCCGATCCGATCCGGACGGAATTTTTTGATAGTCTAACGTGAGTGGGCGGCATGGAGTGAACGCCCCTATGGTCTAGCGTCTCGCTCTATACTGTCCCGGGCGAGGTGACGTGTAGCGACACAAGACCTCTCGTACCCAATCGCCCAAAGACTATAAACGGTCCTTTATGGCTTCGCCAGCGACAACTGTTCATATAGATAAGTCATCCTCGCTTAGCGGCTATCCGCGTGTGAGTCATTGCATCGTGTCAAGAAACAACTAAACACCTGAATGATCAAGACATAACGACTCTCTTGTTGCATATGCTATTGGTTTGGTTTTCATCAAGTATGCCTCCTGAATGTTTTATACTTGCCCGTGCTTAAATCAATAATGTTTGCCTTGGACAGGGAAGGACAAATGGTAAGTCTCGTCGTGTTTCCTCTCATATCGCACGGCGCACTGCCGACACGAGTTAGGCTATTCAATATTTGCATGAAACTGATCCTAAGGCAACTAGAAAGACAACTTAATAGTTGTGCACGGAACCTGTGTTACATGTTTGGATTTGTCGAGCGGGCGAGTAGCTTCCCCACCAGTGCATTCAATGTACTAATAATCCACCAGTTTGTATGCAGGGTGCGGGAGAACCTCGTGCGGTGCGGACGCCTCCTTCGTGCGTGCTAAGGCCAGGAGTTCCCTCTGAAGCCTTGCAACGGTGCGTCCGGGACTGAAGCACATATACAAGACATAAGTTGTGAACATCGCCTGACCATCGCCTGTATATTCATTCCACAGTTGTAGCCACTTGGCACGCTTTTACTGTTTTAGAGAGAGAGGCTTGAGCGACTTGTAATCTCGGCTATACGCCGCCTGTAATACATGTTTCATATCAATAAAGAGATTACCTTACTTATTTCGATGCTTCCACTATATTTGCCGACTCAGTGAACCTGTTACCGATCGCCTATGCGTTCATGACTCTGCTGCACTCGGAAAATCTGTGCGACTCTGTGGCTTAGAACTCTAACCGCCAGCCAATGAACTATGGCCTTGAACGGGCGTGGCTCACGCTCGTGCGGCATCACGCCCGGATGGGTTAAGCGATCGTTCCGCGGGAGCGCTAGCGAGGGTGATTCCCGCCTAGCGGGAACGGCCGATTGCCTGCGGGAGATCGGGGCGTGACATGTTGGTATCAGAGCCTGGCTTCTACGCCTTTGGACTTCGATTCGATATCTCTGTTTCGAAAGCTCGTTCGTGGGTTATGTGCACGCTCTCTCTCAATGCCTCGATGGGATGTTCCAACAATAAGTCTAAATACTTTCAAAATACGTTTTGAATGTTATACTTGCTTGTCTGGTTGTATGCTACGAGTGGCCTTTGTGCCAACCTGTGCGAACCCTTGAGAGTATCGCTAGTAGCTTGTCCGATTTTCACTAACCCTAAGTTTGGTTGAATGCATCTATTCGAGGGACGCCTTGAACTAGTGCACTATCCAAGACTTAAGAAAAGGTGAAACTCGAGTGCTAAGACTTCGCTATCACTAAGCTGGTTGACGTGTTCACACTAGAAATGCATGTCGAAGGTGCGCACGATCCAGTCTAAGCGATATGCTGATTTCGAAGCTTGTGCAAGTGAATATCCAAATGAAACAAGTACAAACGACTTGTCTAGGATTGCCTCAACCCTAGATTACTGCTTGTCCTTAGTAAGTCTCGAGGACGAGACTTTTTCTAAGTTGGGTAGGATGTAACACCCTGTTCCGCTCAAGCGGACTGCCGTCTCAATCGGCAATCGTGCAGCTGTCCCGACCTGCTTTGCCTCGATCAAGAAGCAAAGGATATCCAGACTTGTCCCTATAGAATCCGGCTTGGACTTTCAGAGGCTCGCTCAGGCGTATCGCTCTACCGAGGTGAATCATCGCTAAGGTGGGTGGTTACGATGAACTTGTCCTTGCTTAGCCAGCACACATAAAATCTTGAATATTCATGCTAGTCGCTAGGTGATAACCTCCTGCATGCTAATAAATCCAACGCACCTAGCTAAGGGAATAATCCCAACTCATATTGCTTATGCTAGAACATGGAAAATGAAATACCGCTTATATTCAGACCCTCGCATGCTAAGTCCCTTAACGGTTTTATCTCTCGGCTTACCTTCGGGTCCGAGCAACGTGCCTGCTTATGTTCCTTAGAAACGCATGCTTGTCTGCTTAATGTTTGCCTTGTTTTCATCCAAACCCCGGGAGACTACTAAGTAGTCATCCCGTGCGTGATTGAACCTGCAAGTATCTAAGACCGTTGGGTCATCAGGCAACCCCGAACCAGGGGAATGCATCAAGATAAGTCAATCACTGTACAGAATCAAGATTCAAGTATCCCGTGTACTCGTGTTCAAAGTGCATTTGCGTCTCAAGTTCCAGTGCACTCCTGTTCCCGTGTATCTCGTGATAATTGACTGACCCAACAACTACATGTCGCGGACAACCTGTGCACAAGGTAATGAACGTTCAAGTTCTTGCGGACGGCTACACCGGGGCACCGGAGCCGATCCGATCCGGACGGAACTTTCTGATAGTCTAGCGTGAGTGGGCGGCATGGAGTGAACGCCCCTATGGGGTAGCGTCTCGCTCCATACTGTCCCGGGCGAGGTGACGTGTAGCGACACAAGACCTCTCGCACCCAACCGCCCAAAGACTATAAACGGTCCTTTATGGCTTCGCCAGCGACAACTGTTCATATAGATAAGTCATCCTCGCTTAGCGGCTATCCGCGTGCGAGTCATTGCATCGTGTCAAGAAACAACTAAACACCTGAATGATCAAGACATAACGACTCTCTTATTGCATATGCTATTGGTTTGGTTTTCATCAAGTATGCCTCCTGAATGTTTTATACTTGCCCGTGCTTAAATCAATAATGTTTGCCTTGGACAGGAAAGGACAAATGGTAAGTCTCGCCGTGTTTCCTCTCATATCGCACGGCGCACTGCCGACACGAGTTAGGCTATTCAATATTTGCATAAAACTGATCCTAAGGCAACTAGAAAGATAACTTAATAGTTGTGCACGGAACCTGTGTTACGTGTTTGGATTTGTCGAGCGGGCGAGTAGCTTCCCCACCAGTGCATTCAATGTACTGATAATCCACCAGTTTGTATGCACGGTACGGGAGAACCTCGTGCGGTGCGGACGCCTCCTTCGTGCGTGCTAAGGCCAGGAGTTCCCTCTGAAGCCTTGCAACGGCGCGTCCGGGACTGAAGCACATATACAAGACATAAGTTATGAACATCGCCTGACCATCGCCTATATATTCATTCCACAGTTGTAGCCACTTGGCATGCTTTTACTGTTTCAGAGAGAGAGGCTTGAGCGACTTGTAATCTCGGCTATACGCCGCCTGTAATACATGTTTCATATCAATAAAGAGATTACCTTACTTGTTTTGATGCTTCCGCTATATTTGCCGACTCAGTGAACCTGTTACCGATCGCCTATGCGTTCATGACTCCGCTGCACTCGGACAATCTGTGCGACTCTGTGGCTTAGAACTCTAACCGCCAGCCAATGAACCATGGCCTTGCACGGGCGTGGCTCACGCTCGTGCGGCATCACGTCCGGATGGGTTAAGCGATCGTTCCGCGGGAGCGCTGGCGAGGGTGATTCCCGCCTAGTGGGAACGGCCGATTGCCTGCGGGAGATCGGGGCGTGACAAACAGATCGCCTCGATTTGCGTGCCATGAGTCTCGAGTTGATAAAATTTAGTTTTTTTGGACAAAATTTAGGAATTAACATAAAAATCAGAATAATAAGATTAAAATAGAATTTTAGAGTAATTATTCCATAATTAAATAAATTAAAATAAATTATCTTTTGACGTGATAAATTTGTAATACATAGGCTATTTGGACTGTGACTTGGACTCTGATTCATACCAGTAGCAGGACCCCAGGCAAGATACCTTGCCAAATTGTTTACAGTACTTTGCATGCTAATTATATTTCTGTTTATTTAATTTATTTCTGTATAGTTCTTGCATGTGTAGTTTTCCTTTCAGTCATTACTATATATTAGATATGTTGACACACACTTGACACTTAGTATCATAGAGGACAATTATTAGGCGTATGGGCTTTTAACCACTCTGGTAACACCGTAGTCATTAGCACGCACTATGGTGGGTCATGTCCGATGGTCGCTACCCCCGAGGTATGTCGATTGATGGAGTCCGAGGGTCGCTACCCCCTAGGTATGTCGGCTGATGATGTTCATGGACGAGCGTGAGGTTGTGAGGATTAGATTGAGTAGCCTACCCTTGCCCATATGTCAAAAAGTTGTCCTCACTTGCATTCATATAGATTGTCTTGTACAGCGTACTTATTTATTTTCACATTATATGCATGTTTACTGTATTCAAGTTGGCTCATATTTTCTGTATCTTGTTACGTCCCTCTGAGGACCTGGTCCTCTGCCAGGTGTATCTGCTCTTGAGTATTTGCAGGAGTACGGGCCTGGACCTGACGCATTATTTTCTGTCGAGGAGATCTTACCTTCTGAGCATCGTTGATTATCTGGCGATGGATCCTTTTAGCTGATACACTTCTGTCTTCACATTATTTTATATTGGAGACTTTATACTCCTCTCTCATTTTAGTTTTGGATATAGTCTTTGGTAGTGGATTTGTCTCCACCCGACTATTATTTTAGATATTTCAGACTCCTTATTCTAGTTTAGTATTTCTTTTCTATGACTTGTTGTGTGGATGAGATTAGCATATCTGTGACTTGTGACATTATATATACCACATGGGAGATTATATTCATATTACAGCGTACGTATGGGTTATGGTTTCCATATATTGGAGTTGCCATATCCATGCGGCTGGCATGCTTACGTGTTCCTAGTCCTACGTATTTGGGACTGGGGCGTGACACATTGTGTTCTTCACTTTTCTGCAATGTTATGTGCCGCTGCTTCAGCATTGAATAGCTTACTTGCCCTCGTTCAAAGCTCTGGCCTTGTGCAAGCACATCTTAGGCTTGCACGGCATCACGTCCCGATGAGAACGATTGTCCTGCGGAAGAGTTGTAACGTGGTGATTCACGTTCAGCGGGGACTATCGAGCTCGCGGAAGATTGGGGCATGACAACTAGGGCTCCACAAATTTTGTTATTACCCATTTCTCTAGAACCTCTAGCAAATTCAAATTCTGGCTTGTCAGGGGGCCTGAAGATTACACTACCTCTGTGGCAGTCTATACTGGCATGATGTTGACTTAACCAATCCATACCCAGTATAATATCAAAACTGGGAACTTACATTACGAGTAGCCTAGCATACAGTTCTCTTCCACATAATATAATAGGATAATTGTTACAGGCATCACTAACCGGGATAATTCCTCCACCGGTAATGATCTTATAACAATTCCTAAGGGATTTAGTTATTAAGCTATGCTTCATAAGGAAATCTACTGACATGAATGAATGTGAAGCTCCAGAGTAAAATAAAATAATGGCTGGTATTGAATTTATAAGCACAGAACCTGTGATCACGTCTGCTGTGGCTTCTGCTTCTTCCAGAGTCATTGTATAAGCACGGCCTTGCTGCGGTGCACCCCTCTGTTGCTGCTGTTGGTGCTGAGCAAAGCGTTGTTATTGTGTTGGAAGCGGGGTTCCCCTCTGTTGTGCTGCTGGGGCCCTGGCCTGGACTGGAGCCTTGGGTGCAGCGGTGCGTCCTTGAGCAGCTGGACAGTCCCTCATTTGATGCGCTGCTGAGCCGCAGTAGAGGCAGGCACCTAGCCTCTTCCTGCAGACTTGCCAAGTATGACCTAGTTTTTGGCAAAAGTTACAAGCAGCAGCTTGTTGGTTCTGTCCTTGAGCCTGGTGTTGGGGTGCTGGAGCTCGAGGGAGAGGACGCTGAGTTTGCTGCGGGGCCCTCTGCTATTGTTGCTGTTGTTGTTGAAAAGGGCGTTTGTTGGGTCCCGCATTTTCGGTATCTCTCTCTCGTTTCAGTTTATGCCCCATATCTCTCTCAACGCCTTGTGCCACGCTCAGGATTTCCTCATAGGTGCGAGCTCGGTTGGTGGTGACAGCAAGGCGAATATCCGGAGACAGCCCCTTCTTGAATCTACGGGCTCTGTCCTCCGGGGTACGAACCATGTACTCCGCAAAGTGGCTCAACCTGCTAAATTCAGCAGTATATTCATCAACAGATAGGTTACCTTGTTCCAGTCTCTCGAATTGGCTTTCGAGAGCTTCCCGAGCCACTTCGGGGTAGAATTTCTCCTTGAATAGTCTCTTGAAGTCCTCCCAGGTGAGGTCAGGAGCAGATAGTTGGGGTTCATCTCTGAACCAGGTTCGAGCAATGTCGAACAGTTGCAGGCTTGCGGACTCCACTTTGAGGTCATCAGGGACCCGAGCAGTCTTCAGGAGAGTCTCGACATTCTCTATCCACTCATCGGCATAGAGAATGCCCTCAGTTCCGTAGAATTCCAGGGGTCTAAGATTCTTGAAGTCTTTGGCACTCCCTGGCCTCTTGAGTGGCGACTCCTGGGACTTAAGAGCTTCTGAGAGACTGGTCCGCAGAAGTGCAGTCTGTTCTTTCTGGGATTCCACTAGTCCCTGGAACACTCCGAGTAGCTGTGCCCCATCTAGAGTAACTGCTGGAACAGATGGAGGCGGCGGGAGTGCAAGAGTCTCGGGCACATTCTGCTCAGCTGGTTCTGATGTGCCTCCTACTGTGTTCCTTGTCTGGACCATTCTGAAAGATTAAGGGATAGGAAGATCAGAATAGAATACTTGGAAATCAAAGGCGATAGGAAAATTGAGCAGAAATGATATCAAGAATTGAAATAAGGACCCTATATTGTGAATGAGCTTTTCCGAGAATCCTCAATCTTATTCCATACCCTGTCCTAGGGTATTACCCTATTTAAGGATAGACCTGCATGGGCTACCATAAAAATGTGTCACGACCCGCACCCGGAAATTCGGGCACGAGTGCGTGGGTACGTCCAGCCTACGCCGCAGAGTCGGCGGTAGTACGCTGTCTAGGTCAAATCCATATTTACTAAACTAGCTCATTCACAAATAACATAGGCAAGATAATAATGGGAAACAGATACTTAAGATTGTAATTGAAATAAATGTGACAACAGATTCAAATGTTTAGTACAGAAATCAGAATAAAATCGGGGACAAACCCGATTACTAAGATAAGAAACAGAAATAAAAGATAGCTACTGCTAGCTATTCTGCAGCAGGGGTCTCCTGGGTGGGATCTGGCTCCTCATAAGTATCATCTGTACCCTCATAGGGACCATAAAATATAGGGGCAAGGTCCTCATCATCGCCTAAATCAACAGATCCAGTCAGGAAAGGAGCAAAGTACACAGTGTACAACAAGATTAAACTAAATATTTATGACAATTAAATTGAATTATCATATTGAGAAACTGCATAACAGAACATCATTATCTCAGAGTTAAAGCTGTAAACAGGAATATGAGAAAGCAGAAATAAATGAGACAGGAAATAAAACTACAACAGTCAGCAAGATATATAACAAGAACAGAAACTATATGTGTGAACTTGTGTTTGTTTTTAGAATACATAGTTGGCATGTAGGGGTTTATAAGGCTAATCCGGCCGTCATAAACGGCTATTAAACAGGGAAAATCGAGATCCGGCTAAGGTACAGTCGCGTACCAACAGCTATTAAACATGACAAGGGGAAGGGTAAACTACATGCCTTCTAGTATTCTTCCACCCGACATGAAAAATAAGACATGAACTCCAATATTCAAGACATGAAATCCAGCATTTCTAACACTAGGTGTAATCATCAAGGGTACTAGTAAAGCAGGGAGTTAATTATCACAATATAAAGATTTAACTTGAAGTGCAGGTACTTGTCTGTTGTTTGGATCTGATTAATTATTCTTGGGGAAATTTCCAAAGATAAGTCCAAAAGCTAAAATAGACATTACCATCACGTTCAGAAGATGTCAAATAGCTAGAAATGCCTGTCCTTGGGTCCAATTTGGAGACAAGGGCAAAAACGGCAGTTTTGGGTCAAAACGGGGTCCGCTAGTGGGCCCGCTTTGCACCGAAAAATATGTCCGGGTCAACGGTCTCCAAATTCACCAAACTTAGTGTCAACAGGTCAGGAACGCTGATACGAACCCAACGGAACTTCCAGATTTGGATTCCGATGAGCCGATCACAAAATCGCCCGTCGAGCGGGGCCTGTGGGGCCCACGACACGCGATTTCGTCAACGTTCTCGGAATCGGACCAAACTTGACCCACAGGACCAGCGTATCGCTACGAGTCCGATGGCGCAAGTTTTGTCTCGATCTGACGAGTGTACAAGAAGTTAGGGCAAATTACAGAAAAGTCGGATACGGGGCGATGTCCGCGGATACGCGTTGATTCCGGTATGCCCGCACACCCGAATCAGCTTTCGCGAAAACTCACACGTCCGTATCGACGACGCGCACGTATTTGTGAAGACCGCACGCGACCAAGTCATCCCGTTTGGCGGGGCGTACTCAGTTCCGGGGTGAAACAGGGTCTGGTTTTTCCTGTTTTTGGATCGCGGTGTGCGATCACCACAGGACGCGATGCCCCGAACGGTTTATTCGGACACCGAGACGGTCATACAGGCTTCACAATGCAATTTACGGAATTGAAAACGGAGCTACGAACAAAAAGTTACACGCACCTGAAGGGGACCCGAAAAACCGGGGTCGAACCGAGTCCGACACGAAATAGGACACTGTGTCCTGTGTCCCGTGTCCGACACAGGGAGGAGAATTAGGGCTAGGGTTAGGGTTTTGAAGCTGGACGACGGAGCTCCGGCAGGAGGAGGGCGGCGCCGCTGCGGGGGAGGCCGGAGACGGCGCTAGCGGAGGCACGGAGGAGGCACGGCGTCGGGCGGCGCCGGGGGCGGTGCAGGCGGCTGCTGGCGGCGAGGAGCTTCGGCTCGAGAGGGTTGCTGGGGGAGAAGGAGGCGGCGCCGAGGGAGGAGGACGGCGGTGCCGGAACGGGCGGAGCGGGATCGTGGGGGCTGGCCGCCGGATGCGGCGGAGGACGCGGGCGCCGGAGCGGCCACGCGGGCTGGGGCGACTGGTTCAGTCGGGTCGGGCTGGCGGGTCGGGTTCGGGTGAGCCCGACCCGACCCGTTGAGGCGGGCTGGGCCGCGGGCCCAATGGGCCAGGGTATACGGGCTGGGCCAGAATTTAATAATAATAATAAAAATAATAATAAAAATTAAAATAATAATAATTAATTAAAAATAGTTTTGAGGTATTTAAAAATAGGTCTAAGGCCCAAAAAAATCCAGAAAATTACCCTAAGTCCAGTTTTTCATTTTACACCCAAAAATATTATTTCCATAATATTTTAATATTATTTATTAATAATTAAAAATCATTTAATAATTAAGAACCTTGATTTTAATTTCAGAAAATTCCCAGAAAATTCCAGAAAATTGGAAAAATCCAAGATTTAATAATTTTGAAAATTCAGGGGGTTTACACTGATGGAGTTGCTTGTCTTGCAAGCATTAGTACCAGGTACTTATATCATATCTACCGGAGTTATTGTTATTTATTTATATTGTTTATTTATCTGCTGATGTAGCCTAGTTTTATAGACTCATATTTCTTTCTCGAGTCTATTCAAATTTGTGTGTTACTGGGTAGCCGATTTTAGCATATGTAGCTCATTCTTTTGTATTCTGTTCATTGTGGATTGAGGCATAGATATTTATATTTACTTGATTATTTAGATAGTGACCATTATAATACAGCGTATACGTATTCGAGTCAGACCAGAGTCTGGTCGAATGCATAGCTGGCATGTTACGTATTCTTAGTCCTACGTATTTTAGGACTAGGGGGTAACATGTTTTTGTGGTGTCCCATGCAGGTCCTGATTAAATCATTTCGGTTACTTTCCGGTACCGAGCGAGCCTATAATAAGGATTAGCAGTATTAGTATCTCAATCCACAACTGATTTGACAATTCTTTAGCATTTGATTATCGCCCTTGGACTTTATAATTGTACTCGTTCATTCCCTTGACATCCTTATTATTGTTTATCATCTCTCTCTCTATTTCAGAGAGATGGACGTTCATGCGCGATGTTTCCTCCAGAAGTAGATCCTTGTCACGGCGGAAGAAGACATGCTGGACATAAAGTTTTGAGGAGATAGTTACCCTTAGTAGGGTAGATAGATAGGTTATTCCTATATGCCAGAGCCAGTGTAGATTGTGAGTATGAGAATTGGATATAGTATTAGAGGCCTAAAACTAATAAAATTTTGCCCTTGCTTAAGGTAGCAGTAATTTGGAAGTATTAGAATTTAGAAAGATGGTTTGATTCTAATACACTGGAATACTTTATAGAATACATAGCTAGATGCTAGGATTAGTTGTAGCCCATGATGGTAATACAAGGAATGGTATTATGACCTTAAAAATTGGAACCTTACGTAGCAGGTCATAGTGGTTAAATATCTAGTTCTCTTGTGAATTTTAGTATCAAAACTAGATCTTATGACCCCATTAAATTATTGATGACTATAAGTCTGGACTAAATAGACAAGTAGATTGCTAGACCTAATATTTGAGTAATTAGATAACTCGAGTACTAAAGTATAGCTTTCGAAATCAAATTAGATGTACTTGATTATTTGGGTTTTCAGTGTTAATTAAACAAGTGAGTTTCATCCGTGATTACTTGGGTGGATAAGCTAGTATCTATGATAGAGCAAATAGGTTGAAGGATAAGAGTTTTGATAGATGTTATACTCTCGAGTTAGATATAGTGAATTGCTTATAATAGATGACAAGCTATAACAATATGGTAACCATGTAGTTTGGATTAAGGGTATACATAAAATAAACTAGGAGAAATCTCAGGTTTAAGTGAAGAAGGTAGAA
The DNA here is from genome assembly GCA_036927795.1 of Iris macrosiphon. NCBI lineage: Eukaryota > Viridiplantae > Streptophyta > Magnoliopsida > Asparagales > Iridaceae > Iris > Iris macrosiphon. The sequence goes on along the minus strand of JAYESA010000016.1, from coordinate 35,263,838 downwards.
TGATAACAAAAAGAGATTCACGAGGAGTACATGACCTTGAGCATTTTAAATTGAGAGAATGATCTAGGAAGGACTAAAGATTTTATCACTCGGTAGTTGCCTAGAAGATCTATAATACAAAACAGAAAGTAATGGGTCATGATTGGTGAAGCTTAAAGTTGAAAACAAGATTAACATACTAAAAGCATATGAAGGTTAGTAGGAAACAAATGATAAAGGAAAGATATTATGGTCGCATAATCCAAGGAGAAGGGATTATGGTATGGACTTGAGGGATAATAATTTTAGTATTTACAAATTATAATACTTTTAGAATTTTGAAAATTTAGAGCGAGTAGAAATTGTTGATTAGTCTCGAAGCAATACGTACTTCAAGAAATTTAACACTGGTTCAGAATCACATACTAACTTGATGGTTATTCTGTAGAGGATTATCACACGACCCTTAGATTATAGATTTATACATGGTAGAAAAGTGTAAATGAAAGATAGAAGTCTTATAGGAACGATAGATGAATATTGTAAGTTTACACGTAAACCACTACCATAATAAGTCAAATTAGCGACGCAAAGAAACGTCGCTAAATGGCCAAAAATTGTCGCTAAATAATTTTAGCGACGTAACTAGGGACGTTTTATTGAAGTCGCCTTTAAACTAGTCGCTGACAGAAAAAATGTCGCCAAACGTCATAATTTTGACGTTTTGTAGTGATGTATATGCGTCACTATATTTGCGACGTTTAGCGACGCAACGTTGCTAAATTAGCGACGTGTATTTTTGTCGCTATATGTCGCTAAATTAAAGACGTAGATAGTGACGTTTATAGCGACATAAATAGCGACTTTAATAGCGACGTATGTGTGACTCATTTAGCGACGTTGTGCGACTAATTTAGTGATGTTATTATGACATGGCAATACTGCCATGTCAGCAATTTACGACGGACAGCGACGTATTCAATGACGTATTCAGCGACGTAATTAGCGACGTGAGTAGACATCGCAAAACGTCGCTAAAAATGTTGCTAAAGATACTGAAAAAATAAAAAAATGAATACTGAATTATTTCCAAACTACTCTTTCTGCAGTTTATGAATTCACAATTTGTACAAATAGACCCGGAGCAACCCTCCGTTGAATTTGCTGATTTCGCCGACCCCCTTCGGTTGAACACTCAACACCGATAAATTAACATATATTTAATATGAATAATATAATAAAATTTGAAGAAAACAAAATATTTAGATTACAAACCGAATCAAGAGAAAATATCATCGTAAAGAATACAGCAAATATCCACACAATTAAGTTTGAAAGCCTCGTCCTAAAGACTACAAGAAATAATGTCTGAATGCCTCAAAAATAAAAAATATTCATAAATGACCAAATATCATAGGTCTAAAATACAAACAATCAATAAACGGTCCTAACTAGGACTACTGCGGATCTGTAGGAGGATGACCAACGGCGCGCATGAGGGATAAGAACAGATCATACTGCTCCCGTGAAATCGATACAGATGTCGATGGAGAAGGCAGTGACGTCGGTAGAGTCTGTATCGATGTTGGCGCACCAGGAGGACGTATCCCCTCCAACTCTGCTAGTCGCTGGTTGTATGAATCCATGGTAGATAACAGCCTCGTACTGCTATGAACCATTGAATCCTGCATCATCGTCAGCCTCTCGCCCATGGACAGTTGTGATGCATGCAGCTCCGTCATGCTACGCTCTGTCGACGCTCAAAGATCAGTTGTCAAATCTCGGAGCTCCATGATGTTGCGCTCGAGCATATCAAATCGTGCGATGAGCATCGCATCGTCTGTATGCGGCTGGGACAGGGGCTTCTCCTCCATCCTTCGCAGCAACTCGTCACAGAGAGACGCAATCTGACAGTCAACGACCTCCTGGACTCGGGCCGATGACTGCGAGGGCTGTAGGGAATGCGCACTTTCGGGAAGGCCCTAGATGACTGCGTCGCAACAAGGGCGCCATAGGATCCCGTACCGTAGTACGTACCCCTCTAGAGACCACCAGCGGCGGTCACCCACAGCTCGTCCGTCGACGGAGCTAGAGAGTACTGTAAGGAAGTACCAGCCTCTCCCGCTGTAGGTGCACTAGCAGTCTCCCGCTCACGCAGCCTAAGATACTCGGCCTAGAAAAGTTTGGATACTCGATAATTGCCTAAGTTATATTAAAATTAACACAAAGTAAAGTAATACTTACATAGGTCTACGAGGCCCTCTCATCAATGAGATTTTTGCCCTTTCGATGGGTGGCCAGAAAGACGGTCACCATGTTTACATCCTCACCCCTTTGTACCTATTAAAATATATTATTTAGTACTAAAATTAAATATATTTTTCTACTACCATTTTATCGTACTTGCATTAAAATAATATATCTGAAATAAAAAACATACCAAACGACGGAAATATTCTGTCATCGGAATCGAGCCACCACACCACTTTGTTGTCTTCTGCCTAGCCGCCTTGGCCTTCTCAGACCTTTCCTTGTACCTCGGATCGTCGAATCTATCCCTCATTGCAGTCCACTGCTCAGGCGTGATCCAACCTTGGATCAGTTTTCCAACGCAATCACGAGCCTTCTGGTTATCCAGAGCATCACGGATAAGCTTGGCGGCAACGACAGAAAATATCTGCTCGATCAACTCGGCCCGATGTGGAGGATAGAAATATGTTTGCTACAATAAATAATTTAGTATGTTATATAATATGCATAAATTAGAGGATTTATATAATATACTTTTACCTTAAAGTACGCAAACCAAAATGCCTTCCTCTCTTCCGGAGCTTCAGAGTAGTTGATCCAAGGGCCACCATAGTTGTTCCTCAGAAAGAGGTCCAGGCGTCTCTGTACCGACGAGGGACGATATCTATACAGAGATAATTATTTTGATCGAAAAAGTCAATATATGATGAATAAAGAAATATACGATATATATGATGTTAAACCATCTAATTGACTTACTTTGTACCATCGGCCCAAATCTTTGTCCTCGTCTCCTCCGGAGGTGCGCATGGAGGATCTAGCTGATGCTGGGACAACGTCGGCTCGACCTCCTCCATATGCTCATATGTCTCCATGGTTCCGTCAGCAAGAGGAACGCTGGATGAGGGAGTACTATCAGGCCTAGAACTACTCGTCCCAGGAGTGATGCCACGTAACGTCGTCGTAGTCAGAGATGTGACTGATCGATATACTGGAGTACTAGGCAACGAGGATCCAGAACCAATAGTAGGCAGTACCGGAGGAGCACTCTGTCTACCTCGGGACCTGCCGAACCCTCTGTGTCATCCTGTCATACCTGATAACAACAGATGATGAATAAAGATATACACAAATATATAGTACCTTCTACAGTCAAAATGTTATGCATATCTCACAGCATTCATAGAATTGTACAGTAAATAACTAGTGGTGTCACAAGTTTAAATAGATAGTATATTCTACAGTCAAAATATAATACATATCTTCGTCAAAATAGTACATTCTACAGTCAAAATATAGTACATTCTACAGGCAAAATATTTTATTTTCAATCATCTTCAGAAAATTCATCTTGTTCGCCTTCCTCGTCCTCCTCTTCCTCTTCCTCCTCATCTTCACTTCCATCTACTTTGTCTTCGTCTTCGTCTTCCTCTTCAAATAATTTTACATCTTCTATATTATACTCGTGTAATGAGTAACTTCCGTTGAGTCCACATCTATAATATTTGTTATAAGAGGTAGCTCGTCCTCCTGATAAGCTATTTCATCAATGTCAAAGGTATTTCTACCTTTAGTCTTGCATATTGCCCACCAATCTGACCTCGCTGTCCCCCGTCTAGGATAAGTTGTGAAGTACACGAGCTGAGCCTGACTTGATAGGATAAATGGTTCATAGCCTTGATATCTACGCTTGTAGTTTATATCCACAAGGCCATGCTTGTCAATTTTCCAACCTTGATCTTGAATCGGATCGTACCACTCACACTTGAATAACACGATCTTAGCAGATTTTGTGCCATAATTATATGTCAACTCCACAATCTCATAAGATGCCAAGGAAATCATTGCCTGGATCGACGTCTTTGTAGTTCGAAGATTTGATACACAAACAACTGTTTTTCGTGGAATCAAGATCCAGAAAGCTGTCTCTGATCGGAGCATTTGTTGACTTGAATCTAAACTCATTCACACAGAAACTTGGCCATATTTTGACGGCAGTAATTGGTCCCTTGGCTAGAGTTCTAATAGATTCAGTCTTGGGTGTTATTAGACGATCGACCTAAATACCAAAGTAGCGATAGTAAGTTATTTATTGTGCAAGTGCATACAGAAAAAGTAATTACCAAGCTCCTTACATATGCGCTCAACCAAGAAGAAAAATGGCATCTCATTTCTTGTTCTACTTCTTCGTCTGTTATGTAGGGTCTAACCGACCTCAACTCATCATTATATGTGCTGAAAAACAACGAAGCAACCGCTGATTAGTAGCATAATAGTAGCTTATACTATTACTTTGAGATGATGTAAACATGGACGTATTAATTACTTACCCCTCTAGCTTCTCCACTTCATCCTCGTCGTAATTGAGTAATATATATAACTGAGCAGCCCTTAGCTCGTCGTCATTCAAATATCTTTTCTTCATTTTCCCCAAAGGCTTTCCGGACGCATTGAATACTTTGAGTATTGCATCATTAGATTCCTGATATCCATCGTCGTTTCTCGGAGCTCTCATTCTATTAATAGCAACATGAGGTTTGAAATACGTCGAGCAAAAGCTTATAATCTCCTCGAGAATATAAGATTCATAAATAAAGCCCTCAACCCGTGCCTTGTATTTCACCTTTCTCTTTAGGTGATTCGGAAGCCGCTCGAAGAGGTATATCCACCGATAACCGACAGGACCACCAACACGTGCCTCATAGGAAAGATAAATTGGCAATTGCTCCATAGAGTCAAAGAATCCAGGAGAAAATACCTTCTCGAGCTTACATAGTGTTACCATAATATCCTTCTCTTGCTTTTCTAGACGATCGACGAGCAACTTAGTAGAACAAAGATCTCTGAAGAATATGCTGAGCTCTGTCAATGGATCCCAAATGACCTGCGGTAAGAATTCCCGAATTACAATCGAAATTAACCTCTACATGAATACGTGACAATCGTGGCTCTTCATACCCGCCAGTTTGTTCTCCTTGAGGTCGATGCATCTTCTCAAGTTTGACATGTACCCGTCTGGAAATTTTAGACCCTGAATCCACCTACAAAGTCTCCCTTTATCCTCCTTCTCCAGTGAGAAAACTGACTTAGACTGCTTTAACTTTCCATTCCCCTCCTCTATCAAATGCAACGCAGGACGTCTATATATTTCTTCTAAGTCCAACCTGGCCTTCAGATTATCTTTCGTCTTCCCTTTTACCTCCATTACAGTATTAATTATGTTATCAAATATATTCTTCTTGATATGCATGACATCAAGGTTATGTCTGATCAGATTGGTGCTCCAATATGGCAGATCCCAGAATATACTCCTCTTCGTCCAGTTATGGGTGCCACCAAATCCGTCACACTTGTTCCCTTAGTAGGCTCTTCGATAGCACTTGGTAAATCTTTTACCTCTTCCCATATCGTGTATTTGGGCCACCTTGGTGGTGGATTGGCCTTCTCCACAACGCCCGCACGAAAAGCATTATTGTTCCTCCGGTACGGATGATCCTTCGGCAGAAATTGTCGATAACAATCAAAAAAGCACGGTTTGCCTCTGTGTTTCAAACGAAAAGCCTTAGTACGGTCCATGCAATACGAACATGAGAGACGACCATGAGTGCTCCAACCCGATAATATTCCATATGTCAAAAAGTCATTGATGGTCCACATAAGTGTTGCCCTCATCTAAAAATTCTGCTTTCTGAAAATATCGTACGTGTTGGCACCTACTTCCCACAGCTGATTCAACTCATCTATCAATGGCTGTAAATATACATCAATATTTCTCTTCGGATTATTCGGACCTGGGATAATAACGGTTAGGAACATATACGGAGTCTTTATGCACATCCAAGGCGGTAGATTGTACGAAGTGACGATCATAGGCCAACAGGAATACTTGGAGTCCGAAAGTCTGAATGGGGTAAAACCGTCGGAGGAGAGCCCTAATCTGACATTACGCGAATCCGAAGCAAAATCTGGATACTCTCGATCAAAGTGCTTCTATGCTTCTCCATCCGATGGATGATCCAATACTCCTACGATCTGTTTTTGCCTGTGCCAACTCATGTTTTATGCAGTCTCCTTCACCATAAACAACCTCTACAACCGCGGCGTCAAAGGCAAGTAGTGCATCGAATCGGTAGACTTCTTTGCACCGATAGACTTTCCTCTTCCAGTAGCCTTGTAGTGATCAGCACCATAGAATCTGCACGCATCTTCATCCTTGTCATCTTTTTAGTACAACATGTACCCATTGTGACATGCATCAATTTTCTCATATCCCATCCAGAGCAATCTCACCATCCTCTTAGATCGGTAAGAAGTCTTTAGGCAACTTTGCATCATCTGGTAAGATCTCTATAATCAAATCCATTAGTCGGTTGTAGCATTCTTGCGACATGTTAAAATTGGACTTGATGCTCAACAATCTTGTAACAACCTCCAACGGTGAATGATCTTCACAAGCAGGATATAATAGAGTCCTTGTATTCTCCAGCAACTCCATGAACTTTGCAGCATCGATATTCGGTACCTCCTCAGCTGCATCATGATTGTCCGGATCAAAACTAGGCCTGCCGTATCAAAAACCATGTTCAACCACCCATCGTCGTAAGCAGCATGGTCGAGGACATCCATATACGGCTCCACATAAGGCTCCGAATCCGATGCTAAAGACATAAGTTCTCCGTGCATGGTCCACTGATAGTAATTCGGCGTGAAATCCTTCGAGTACAAATAATATGTGACTTCCACTTCTGGATTATATTTCAAGTTGCGATATCTCACAAACGGACACTTAATTTTGGTATCATCCATGTACTGAGAAAATGTCTTGGCGAACTGCAGGAACTGCTGTACACCCTCAATGAATTCATCTTGCATACCGCATATGTCATCAGGATGGCGGTTGTACATCCACGAATGATAATGCAGATAGTAATTCATATCCATTTCTAGATACTTCTGCAGCAAAAATAAATATATAATTACCTTCAAGTATATGCTCATCGTTAAATATAGTACATGCATTGATACTCCTAGTCCTAGCATATATACTCATCGTTAAATACAGTACATGCACTGATAGTCACTGCTACCTTCAAGTATGGTTGTTTGAGTGATTAAGTGAGCTCGGGTCACTAGGGAGAGCAGTTCACAGTTTTCAGTGTACATCATTTGGCAGTAATCAACTGAAGGGAAAGCCTTGTGCAGCTCTGTGCTAGCACAACAAGGGGGAGCATAACTGAGCAGTGTGCAGCTCTGTGCTACCACAGTACAAGGAAAAGCATACAGCAGTAGCAGCTAGCTGTACTACACTGTGAGGAATCAGTGTGCAGTGCACAGCAGAAAGGATGCACAGCAGCAAGTAAACTCAGCAAGTAGCAGCAGAGCCAATGCACTACAGAGCCTTCAACAACAGGTTTAGCAGTCTGCAGTAGCCAATACAATAGCTCATGCAGCAAGAAACATCAGCCCAAGTTGGATACGAGTTCTAGAAGAAGCCAATACCGTATATCGTATCTCAGCTTTAAAGAGTCATTCCCGTGTTTGTGTATATGACTCTCCTTGAGTCAAGATCTACATCGTATTATATACACTGCAGGTACGTAAGGTTGCGTCTAAAATCAGATAGTTAACTAGAAGAGAGATAGGGTTAGGGTTAGGGTATGTGTCTAAAATAATGGAGTGCACCAATGAAGCTAGCTGATCATGACAAAAAGGATGGTACTCGTAGTCGCATAGAGCTCAAAATATGTGTGTAGGTTCTACTCTTTCTACTTGGTTAAAATCTCTGATAATAAAGTAGAATTTATTCATTTTGGGTCACCCATTATAAATACCTCTATGACATATGGGCCTAAATGCCATATAGATGGGAGCCCAGTGTATGTGTTTGTGTTATATCCCATGTTATGTCTATGTCTGTGTCTTGTTTGTATCCGTATGTCTGTGGCATGTCATATCTTGTCTATGTTCGTGTGTGTTCGTATGTCCGTGTCAGTATTAGGGTTAGTATCTGCATGTGTTAGTGTGTCCGTGTGTGTGTGTGTGTGTGTTTGAGTTAGGGTTAGGGTTAGGGTTAGTATGTGTCATATCGTGTCGTGTTGTATTGTATTATGTCATGTTAGAGAGAGAGACAGAGACAGAGAAAGGAGACAGAGATAGGAGCTCACCGAGTGAGGAGAATGTGAGCTGGAGATAGGAGAACGCTAGAGGGAGGAGGAGCCGTCGGAGGGGGGAGGACGCCGGAGGGAGGAGGGGAGCCGAAGGAAGAAGAAGTTGACGGAGGGACGAGCACCCCGGAGGGGGGAGGATGCAGCCGGAGGGGGGTCGCCGAGGTGGGGCACCGGGATGGGGGGGTTTAAAATTTTCGAGATTTCGAAGGAAATAGGGGGAAGAGAAATTCGTCAAACCCTATATGAAATAAATTAGCGACGTCGGTCTATACGTCGCTAAACGTCGTTGATATAATAATATACTGCGACTTAAATACATAAACGTTGCTAAACATCGCTAAAATTAAAAAGTTAGCGACATTTAGCGACTACCTAGCGACATATTATATATTTATAATAATTATAATCGCTAAACGTCGCTCCACGTCGCTATCACCGACGTATTACGACATTTTATATGGACGTCGCTAAATACCTATAATTCAACGATATTTTATTTGGACATCGCTAAAAACGTCGCTAATCCCGCAATTTTTAGTAGTGAACTAATTAGGGCCAAAATTTTAGATTTTTGACTAATAGGGTATGAGTTTGCTGGACCTATCCTTAGTAGTAGGTAATGAGAACCTATTTTCAATTTATCATAACCGATGGATTTTTAAATTTTAGAAATTTTATCATCTCATTGAGTTCAAAGAATTTTCACTCAAGATAACCATGACATTATGCTTGTGTAATAGGGTAGTAGCCTAGCCGAAAGATTCTCGTAAGGAAGATAGCTTTTAGATGGCAGAGATTAGACGAACAACAGTACAGAAAGATAGACAATAGAATGGAGTAAGTTATACAAAATGGGTAGGCATTCCAATTAAAGATTAGACGAGTATTGAAGCGTGTCCTTAGCGAATAGTATGCTATGAGTAATAGACCTATGTACATGCTTAGTTTAGACCTTTACCTACTAATATACGAGGAAGACAAAGTTGTAAGGATCGTATATTGTTTACCTATAGCCAGAAGTAGGTTGCCAATAGTATGAGGGAGATTATATAAAAATATAACTTAAATGAATATAGTATTGAGTTTAAGGATTAGTTGTATTACCCCCTCGACTGTATCCCTATCCTTCCTATCAAATTATTATCTTGTGTTGCATATATGGCCTCATATTTTTGCAACAACGATCTTTCTAATTATAACAATGAGTAGATCCTTCCTCTTTTCCTAGTTGTGTCTTAATTAAAAAATCAATCCCTTAGTTGGTACCACTCCTTGTGTTAATATCCATATCTCCATAGGTATCAGTTCTTTTCTACTCTAATCCCCTTGATCTAGTCACCATGACTCGATTCTCCAAATAACTGCCGAATCGTGCCTTATTCAACCATATAGACTTATCAGAAATCCTTCTTATCGTGGCCTAAATTTTTGGTCTCTTCGTCATCAATGTCAATCAATGATCGAAACCTCTCTACCACCTTGCCTTAGTTAGATCTGACTAAGTTATTTCTTCTGCCTTGTATAAGCTTGACCTATACAAGAGCAATAGTGGATGGGTAATAAATTTTTTTTATAAAGTTATTGATCAATAGCGCCCTGATAGTTTCTAAGTTCCTTTAGAAAATCCTTCATTACGGCTAGTAAATCCTAGAATTATTGTATCCTTATTTTAAAAATAGGCGCTTCTAAAAATCTTGTTAACAGGACCGTGACCTTAGTTTTGGATACCTACTTAAATTTTTATAAGTTTGGTAGATCGTAGCCCCTGGTTTTAATATAGGATTATTTCTAGAAATTCAGGATAAATTTGAATTAATTTTGGTGTTAATTAGGTTAATCTCAAACGGATTAAATTACATATTTAATTTGTGTATCCTTGATACCCTTTGTTGTGGCTCGGATATTTGGAGCACAACACTATCCTTTCCTTTTCAACAACTCTCCCCTTATGACCTAGACTAGTCACTCTACACCTATGACATGACTATCACTCACAAACTGGCCTTCCTATGTTTTGTTTTAGTCGCACGACATTTGTGACACAATTGTACACACAAAAGACACATAGATATTATTTTTCTGTTGCGGTCGATTTTAATACTCAACACCGACTCAAATCTTCTGGCCACCTTGACATTCATGAGCCTAACGAGAACCTACTCACTGATGACACAATTGTTACTTCCAAATATACACGTCCATGCTCCATATAGACCCCCAACATCCGTGGCATATCTCCTTCTAAACCCTATATCCAACTTCGTTGTAATTGAATTAAATTATATATAGGCATCCCAAATATCCTAACCACTGATATACTCGTATCCCATTCATGCCAACCTACGTCTATGACACTTGTATTGCATTAAATTAAACCCCTTTTACTCTTTACAATACAAAACATATTGATGATTTATATCACCTTTTAACGTTTATTGCTGAACCATTCATCCGCATTCATGATATGCAATGAACAAATTTTCGGTACCATCTCACCCTAGTTGTAATTGGCTATGGTAATTCCTATTGTCTTATAGACTCATGACCTAATTAGAAGCAAGGAGAACTGGTAAAACTTTCTTTAAAGATTTATTGACTCATTAACGCCATGGTAGTGCATAGATTTTCTTTGATAGGCTGTGACAACGGTCACAAAATTCTTACCATCTCGAATCCCTTCTTAAATTTAGACTTACTAAAAATCTTTAGAAATATGATCATGACTATAGTTCCTGCGGCCAACTTTATTCTTATAAGTTGGGTAGAGCCGTGAGTAAGCGTACCCTTATTCTTAGAATGTGACGTCAAACTATGACTCCATTTGAAAACTATGTCCCCAGCTTTAGTGCAACCTTCTTAACTAAAATCTTTTCTACTATGTTTATTTATAAATTTCGAGGACAAAATTTTTATAATTTGGGTAGATTGTAACCACCCTGATTTTTAGAATTAAAATTTTAATTTAATATTTTTGGTATTATGAATTTTTTGTAATTAAGAAAAAAATTTATTTATTTTTAGCTAATTATAATATATAATATTCATAAATTTATAATTATGTGTATTTAATTAACTATTAATATTGTGCAAAAATATATTTTTGGGTGTACAACTATTAATAGTGTATTGTAAATTTTTTTTGGAATTTATTGAGGTCTAAAACTATTTTTATGGCCACACACACACACACACACACACACACACACACACACATATATATATATATATATATATATATATATATATATATATATATATATATAATAAAATAAAAGAATTAAAATAAACCTAAAACCTAAACACATTAACCCTACCATAAACCCATTAACCCAAACTTTAAACCAACTTACCTCCCCACGTACAGCAAACCACCCCCATCCCTCCTATATATATATATATATATATATATATATATATATATATATATATAACTACAAAACTAAAACCCTAACCCTAACCCTAACCCATCACCCAGCCTCCACCACCTCCGCCGGAGCACCGCGCCGACAACGCACAACAACCGTGCGGCCCCCTTATTCGCGTGGAGCTTTCGACCTCCTCGCTGATCCGTTTTGCTCTCCGTCTTTGCTGGTATATTCACAACCTAACCATCTAGGATTCTCTTCAAGTGGAACGAATTTAGGCACCCCGATTTGATCGAAAAATTGACCGAAAGTTGGCCGAAAAACTGTTCAAAAACTGTTCAGAAATTTAATCTAAGTACCCCTGTTCGAGCCCAATTTTCTACCAACTCGTTAATTATTTTCAAAATATAATTGAAGGGACTTCTTCACAATATAACCAAGATTTTTACTGTTCTTTTAGTTTTTATTAGTTTGCTTTAATGGTTAAATTATTCTGGTTCACAAACGACCAAAAACTTGTTTCTAAAATACCCAAAATCTCGCGATACGGGATGCGTCCCTCCAAACGAGGCGACTTCATCGTGTGCGAGTTACACCAAAAGGCGCGTATCGTCAACGCGGACGTATGGGCTTTCGCAAAACTTGATTTGAATGTGCGTGCACACTGAAATCAACGCGTATCCGCCGAAAAATACTATATCGGCATGTTCTGACACTCGCCATAACTTCGTGTATACTCATCGATTCATAACGAAACTTATGCCATTAGATTTGCAGTGTTATGCTGGTCCTGTGACCCAAGTTTGGTTCGATTCTGAGAAAGTTGACGAAACATCATTCCGTGGACCCCACGGTTCCACATGACGGACGATTTCGTGATCGGCTCATCGAAATCTAGTTATGGATATTCCGTTGGGTTCATGCCATTATTCTGGATTCATAGACACTAAGTTTTATGAATTTAGAGAACTTTATCTCCGACACATTTTTTGGTGCGAAGTGGGCCACATTTGGACCCCGCTTTGACCCAAAACTGTCAATTTTGTCTATGTGTCCAAATTAGACTTATGGGTAGTCAATCCTAGCTATTTTAAGTATTCTAAGAATATTGGTGATGTTCGTTACAGCATCCGGAGGTGTACGTGCAGATTCCACTTTCCCAGGAGCAGTTGACGAAGTTCAAAACCCAAGCAAGTGTACCTTGCCATGATGTATCACAGTTTTTTGCCTTTATCTTGTCTAGTTATTATAGTTATTTGATATGTGTGATGTGTGTGGTTACCCTAGGACCGTGAGACGTTACTTAGTGTCCGAACAAGATTCGGATGTCAACGCCGTACGCGGAGTCGAGTAACATCACTTAGAGAGTTGATTCCACGATCCTATTTTTACGTGCTTGCTTTACCAAGTACGACAAACCCTAGGACACTTGACACTATTTTATGTGACAGAATCTTTCTTGAGTTATTCATGGTGATTCTGTATAGGTTTACAAGATTCATGATATGAGACTTACAAATTATATGGATATTATTATGACTCGTTGCACTAGCTAGAGGTCATGATCTTGCGTGTTATGGATATGAGACATTTTGGACATGAGACATGAGGTTACATTAGGTGGGAAGAGACAAACCATGCTACAGGCTGATTATTGATATATATACTATACTTCTAGAGGTGATGTGGCACATATACTGGAGTCGTGATACTACTAGAGGTGCCTTGGACTCTATCTCAGATCTTTGGCACCTATACTGAGTCTTGATACTACTTGCTGCTATGGGCTCCCCGACACAGATCCTGTAGTGGTTTCAGCCTGAGTACGAGTGATGCTCTCACGTGCATATCACATAGATGGTTACAGTAGTTTACCCTTGAGTATGTGGCATTATACTATTTTACTTTTGGCATATTGTTTCTTATACCTTGTTACGTCCCTGTGAGGACCTGGTTTCCTCCCAGTTTTTGCAGCATAGACGGTTATGGAGCCTTTGGAGTTGTTGATGGAGTTGCTTGTCTTGTAGGCATTAGTACCAGGTACTTATATCATATCTACCGAAGTTATGGTTATTTATTCATATTGTTAATTCATCTGCTGATGTAGCCTAGTTTTATATACTCGTATTTCTTTCTCGAGTCTATTCAAGTTTTTGTGTTACTAGGCAGCCGACTTTAGCACATGTAGCTCATTCTTGTGTATTTTATTCATTGCGGATTGAGGCATAAATATTTATATTTACTTGATTATTTAGATAGTGACCATTATAATACAGTGTATACGTATTCGAGTCGGACCAGAGTCTGGTCGAATGCGTAGCTAGCATGTTACGTATTCCTAGTCCTGCGTATTTTGGGACTGGAGCATGACAGTTACTCTCCGTTAGATCCCGATGTGAAGATCAAGGAAAGAAATAAAGATTCACACAAAATAAACCAATTGTCTGTCTGCTCTTTGTTAGATTACATAAATCGATATTGAGATATAGAGGTTACAGTAAACAAACCAATGTTTAACCTCTGAGAATCCCAACATTTTTTTTTTGAAAAGACGGCTAGGATTTGGGATGTGCGACTGGGCTAGGGTTAGAATTTATGGACATGTTGGCGGCTAGGATTAGGACTAGGGATAGGGTTTTGTGGAAGGGGTCGGGGAAGGGGGGTTGCAGGCGGTGCAGAGGTGCCGGGGGGGTGCAGAGGTGCCAGGGGGGTGCACGAGTGGTGGGCTGCAGGAGGGGAACTGCAGGCGGTGCACAGAGGGGTGTGCGGGTGCAGGGGCTGCAGGGGGGACTGCTGGCTGGTAGGGTCATATAGGAGCAGAGCAGCAGTGGCAGCAGGCAGGAGGTTGTCACGCCCCGATCCCGTGGAATCGTTAGTCGTCCCCCGGGCGTGACCGCCGTGCGGGCCTAGGTTGCGCACCGCACAAGGCTCAGTATTTTTGTTTCGCATAGCGAGCACATATTCAGAGTACGCAGATAATTGAAACACATATTGAAACATGGGAAAGTTCTCTTTTTATTGATAATATGAACATCTATTACAAACTCTTTGAACTGAGTCATAAGGATTGCCTCTATGGGCTTACAAAAGTATTGACACAAAATGAGATAGCAGTCCTGTACATTACATCCTTACTAAACTCAAAATATAAGACCTTGGGTCGGAACGACTGCTTTGCCACGAAGTTGCATGGTTGCTTGGTGGCTAGCTTCTAACTTCAAAATGCTTCTTCTTGTTCTTCAAAATGCTTCAAAGGTAGCACGGTCGAGGCGTGCCTACAGCTGGACTGGATTGGGGGTTTGTCTCCTGCTCCTCGCTCGGTTCTTCCTAGCGCGGGGAACCTGTTTCAACGAGGGTCAGTACATCGAAACGTACTGGTGAAGGCAAGCTAACCCAACTATACCAATCAACACGTTGTTTTAATGAAGCATGCATACTTATTGTGGGTTTCTATCTTGCCTTAGTTTATTTTACAACAAGACATAGATATAGAATTATTGAAATAACCCGCCACCGTTCGGTGACATTTACCTGTCCGTCTGAACCACCTGCCATTACTTACCATGCCTTCCCTGCCAAGAAGACACAAGTTAGTTGCAACAGGTTTAAATATACGAGGGGATCACTGGCTTTGATGCCATAATAGACGGTCTTAGTCTCGGGCTAAGGTGACGGAGGCACATGTATCGCTACACGCCACCCCGCCTATGGGAGAGACTAATCTTGAGGTTCCGTCCGGATCGGATCGGTGCCAGTGCCCCAGCGATCGTCCGCAGGAACCAGGAGGCCTTGTGCACAAGTTGTCCGTGATCAACGGCGTTTGTGTTAAGTTTGTCATTTATGTAGCTGAGTCAATGAAATCAGGGGATATGTAGCATTGTGTAATGTATTTTGCATAGTCTCCCTGAATAATTGATGCATGGCAAAGGGTGTTCTACATATAGCATATTTATAGAAGAAGAAGTAAGCATTCTAACTTGTATATATGCATATGGTAAACATTTGAATAGGCAAGCATGTAGTAAGTAAGCAACCGTTCACAGGTTTCGTTAACAAGCAATATTTCCCAAGCCTATTCCCTTATTACCTTGATATCTTTTAGTTATTTACTTGGTATCGTTTGATCGGGCAAAGCACGAACACAAGATTTAGATGTGAAGACTAGCAAGTAGGGCTAGCTAATCGGGTTGGTAGCCACTCACTTTGGTAGTTGGAAGGAAAAGGAAAGAAGTGCTTTAGGCGTCCGCTCGAGCGACGACTACAGCTGGTTCACCTGTATTGACACGAACAGCTGATCAGTACTTCTTCCTCTCTTTCCCTTATCGGAATTGAAGTGCAGTCCTAAGAACGAAAGCGATGAAATCCATCGAAACCGTTCAAGAAAACCCAAGCAAATCCGAAAACCAACTCAAGGCACGAAAGCAACAAGCGACAGCGAAAACTAGGCAACAAAGAATGCAGCGGAGAGGTCCCTCCTGACTCTGCCGCTAAGTCGATCCTTGGGGCACGGTCCACTGAATATGGGAATCGATTCCGAAGAGACAAATCCATAACGAGAATGAGTTCTTGATTCAATCTATCCCGATCGAACGATACCGTCTTGTATTTCTTAGCCGCGCTCCCCGAATAGGGGGAATGGGGCACCACATCCTACCCAACTAATTGGAAGTTTCGTCCCGAAACTTAAGGAATAAAACCTACCACTAGGAAATAATGAGGGGAACCGTTCCCTTATATCGGATTCGAGCTCCCAAGTAGATTCTTCGACAGAGTGATTCCACCAAAGCACGCGCACTAGAGGAACCGAACGGGTCCGAAGCAGCTTTTCATTTCTATCCAAAATTTGTACCGGCTGTTCTACATACGTCAAGTCGGGCTGAAGGTTCAGTTGTCCCAGATCTACCACGTGGCTTGGATCGTACACATATTTTCTAAGTTGGGAAACATGGAATATATCATGTACGTCAGCTAGGGATGGTGGTAGAGCGATCTGATAAGCAACTGAAGCAACCCGCTTTAGTATTTCGAACGGGCCGACAAATCGTGGACTTAGATTTCCCTTCGCTCCGAACCTGCTGACCCCTCGCATGGGCGATACCTTGAGGAATACCCGGTCACCTACTTGAAACTCTAGCGGTCTCCGATGAACATCCTCATAGCTCTTCTGACGACTTTGAGCTATCTTTAATCTGTCCCGAATCAGCCGAACCTTCTGGACGGTCTGCTCCACGAGCTCAGGGCCAAGTACTTGCCGCTCCCCGACTTCGTCCCAACAGATAGGAGATCTACACTTTCGCCCGTATAGCGCCTCATACGGCGCCATTTGAATGCTTGATTGATAGCTATTGTTGTAAGCAAATTCGGCTAGAGGTAGATGAAGGTCCCAACTAGTCTTCGTGTCCAAGGCGTAGAGTCGCAGCATGTCTTCGAGGATTTGGTTGACGTGCTCTGTTTGGCCATCGGTCTGTGGATGGTAGGCGGAGCTGAATTTCAACTTCGTCCCCATTGCTGACTGCAGGCTTCCCCAGAAACGTGATATGAATCGACCATCTCGATCGGAGACTATGGTTACGGGCACGCCGTGGAGTCGGACGATTTCGTTGAGATATATCTGAGCCAGGCGGTCGGCACTCCAAGTAGATTTGATAGGAAGAAAGTGAGCTGACTTGGTGAGTCGGTCGACAATAACCCAGACTGCATCATGTCCCCATTGCGTCCTCGGCAAGCCAACAATAAAGTCCATCGTTATATCATCCCATTTCTACTCCGGAATAGCAAGGTTCTGCAGCTCTCCGCCTGGTTTCTGGTGTTCGGCCTTTACTCGTTGACAAGCCATGCAATGCGACACAAACTGTGCCACATCCCATTTTAAGCCGTGCCACCAAAACGTCGTGCGAAGATCCCGATACATCTTAGTGCTACCCGGATGAGAAGTATAACTAGCATAGTGAGCCTCTGTGAGTATCTCTTGTCTGAGGGCCGCGTCGTTCGGAACACATAGTCTTTCCTTTACTCGAAGCATCCCATCCGTGCTTACCGCAAAGTCGGACGCCTTTCCTGCCAAGATGAGGGCATGTATCTTCTGCAGGAACGGGTCGTCCTTTTGAGCGGCCTTCACTTTGTGTAACAAGTCGGGCTCGAGGCGCAGTTGAGCTACTTGCGCCCACTTCTTATATCTTATTTTCAGTGTGATACCCAGTGATTCAAGATCTCGGCGCAGCCTATCATCAATAACCAAACTCCCTACAAACACTCGACTCAACGCGTCAGCTACTACGTTTCCCTTTCCAGGCGTGTATCTGATCGTGAGATCGAAGTCGCTGAGGAGTTCAAGCCATCGCCGCTGCCGAAGATTCAAATCCTTTTGAGTGTACAAATATTTCAAACTCTTATGGTCCGTATAGATTTCGCACGGCACGCCGTAAAGATAGTGACGCCACAGCTTCAATGCAAATACTACCGCGGCAAGTTTGAGATCATGCGTTGGGTAGTTCTGCTCGTGAGGCTTTAGCTGTCTAGACGCGTAGGCTATCACCTTATCGCGCTGCATCAGGACACATCCTAGACCTTTTCCTGAGGCATCACTATATATTTTAAAGTCATCCGGTCCGTTCGGCAGAGTGAGAATTGGGGCAGAGATGAGGCGCTGCTTTAACTCCGTAAACGAAGCTTCACAGTCCTCTGTCCAAGTGAACTTAGCCCTTTCGTGTCAACTGAGTCAAGGGCGAAGCAATCCTAGCAAAATTTTGTATAAATCTTCGGTAGTACCCTGCCAGGCCAAGGAAACTTCGGATGTCGCTAGCTGACTCCGGTCGTTTCCACTGCGTGATTGCTTCTATTTTCTTCGGATCAACTGAGATGCCTTCCGAGGAGATGATATGCCCCAAAAACGAGATACTGTCCAGCCAAAATTCTAATTTGGTTAATTTGGCATACAACTTGTGGTCTCGAAGGATTTGCAGCACCATCCGCAGGTGTCCTGCGTGCTCATCCCTAGTCTTCGAGTACACTAAGATGTCATCGATAAACACCACCACGAATTTATCGATGAAGGGCCTAAAGACACGGTTCATCGTATCCATGAATGCAGCAGGAGCATTCATCAGTCCAAACGGCATCACAGAAAACTCGTAATGGCCGTAGCGGGTTCTGAAAGCAGTCTTGGGCACGTCTTCTGGGTTAATCTTCAGTTGGTGGTAACCCGAGCGAAGATCAATTTTAGAAAACACCGTTGCCCCTTGTAACTGATCAAACAAGTCATCTATCCGTGGCAGAGGATATTTGTTCCTGATTGTGACTTTGTTTAATTCCCTATAGTCTATGCAGAGGCGTAGAGTTCCGTCCTTTTTCTTCACAAAGAGCACGGGAGCGCCCCAAGGAGACACGCTCGGACGGATGAACCCGCGATCAAGTAATTCCTGGAGTTGGCGCTTTAATTCATTTAGCTTTGCAGGTGCCATTCTGTACGGAGGCTTTGAAATCGGCTGTGTATTTGGAAATGTGTCTATAGTGAATTCAATCTCTCGGTCTGGCGGCATACCGGGTAGTTCGCTCGGGAACACATCGGGGAACTCTGCCTCAACGGAAGTTGACTCGACGTTTGCGTAGTCCTGCCGTGTGTCCCGAACCGATGCTAGGAATCCCTCGCAGCCTGTGTAGAGCATTCGTCGAGCAGATTTTGCCAAAATTACCATGCAGGCCCTGGTCGCATTGTTCGCTGGACTACTGGAGTAACAGAACACGGCTTCTCCGGGCAGACGGAAAACGACTCGCTTTTCTGCACACTCAATAGTTGCCGTGCACGCGCCTAGCCAATCCATTCCCAAAATGATATCATAGTCCCGTACATCAAGAACTAAAACATCAAGTGACAGCTTTCTCTCCCCTATACAGATATAACCGCCTAGGCATGCTGAACAGACAGGAATTTTTGTACCAGACGGGGTGCTAACGCTTAAATCTAAATGCAACGGAGTCATTTTTACATTGTTCTCCGTGGCGAAGTTTGTAGAAATAAAGCTATGGGTTGCACCTGAATCAAATAGAACGCGAGCAGGTATATTATTGAAAAGCAAAGTACCTAACACGACGGTATCCGAAGCTAATGCTTCTTCCCGTGTCATGGTGTAGACTCGACCTTGAGCTTGATTACGCCCTTGCTGAGGCGCCGCTCGATTTGCCTGAGGTGCCGCTCGATTTGCCTGAGGTGCCGGAGTCTGATTTTGTTGAGGAGGACGGCGCTCGGTGAACTTTGGACAGTTGGGAAGGGCGTGATCGGAAGCTCCACAAATGAGACATAACCCATGCTTCCGGCGACATTCACTTTCGACGTGCCCTGTCCTTCTACAGAAATCACATCGTTGTCCCGAGTTTCCCTTTTTCGAACCGCCGTTGTTAGGGCGCTTTGCAGCTGTGTTTCCTCTATCGTTGCCTTGGCGTTTGTGATTGGGGGTTTGCACAGCGCCGGTGGCAACGTGAGGATACTGCGGTTCGAGGGAGAGGGCGTGGTTTAATACTTCCCGCATTGTCTGATACTGCGGAACGGACACGTGCCCGTGAATACCAGGACGTAGCCCTCCTTCGAATCGTCTGGCTCGACTCGATGCATCCGGTAGATAAGCGGTAGCAAATTTGGCCAGTTTGTTGAATTCTGCCGAGTATTGCTTCACCGTCATATTGCCCTGCCGGAGTTGAACGAACTCGTTTTCCCGTTGACGTCGTAGAGGTGGGGGTATAAACTCCTCCTCGAACGCGGCACGAAAAGTCGTCCACGCGATCGCCTCCTCTCCTTGGCCAAGTTGAAGAGATCGTCGATGCACGTCCCACCAGTCGTGCGCGTTGAGGCAAAGCAGTAGTTGGGCACAGGTGACGCGCTTGTCTTCCGGCACTTCTAGGAGAGAAAAATGATCTTCAAGCTCGGCGAGCCAATCTAGGGCCACGATCGGGTCCTCACTCCCATTAAATGTCGTGTTACAGACCTTCTTGAAGTTGCCAAAAGCGAAGGCAGTCACTTCCTTCGTCTTTGGCGCTAGCGGTGGTTTGACTTCAAGCGTTGGCTGCTCCACTGGTGTAGCTGTCGTTGCGGCAGAATGGTTGGAGGCCAGGGTCTGAACAAGCTGTTGCAGGGTATCTACCTGCTTTTGTTGGACTGAGAGCCGGACCTCTAGGTTGCTCTCGAACTTGGCTTGGCGGGCATCATCCCTCTGTCGTTGCTCCGTGAACATTTGCATCACCTGCTGAAGGGAATCTGATTGAGACATGCCTCGTTGGCTCCGAGAGCTTCCTGAAGTTCCGGAACTGCTCTCCTGAGTCCTTGTCTCGCCTGGCGTCAGCGCTGATGGTTGCGCTTGCGTCGTTCCTTGAAAGGAAGGTAAATTACATCAGGATCATAATGTATTATGGACTTATTGCATGAACGTATCTCATTTTGGCCTTAACGAGTTCAGGAGTTCGCACAGGGATTTATCGTTAAGGGAACTTTTCCAGTTTAAGAGTCAAAGGAACTTTGAATCTGTGCTCTGATACCAACATGTCACGCCCCGATCCCGTGGAATCGTTAGTCGTCCCCCGGGCGTGACCGCCGTGCGGGCCTAGGTTGCGCACCGCACAAGGCTCAGTATTTTTGTTTCGTATAGCAAGCACATATTCAGAGTACGCAGATAATTGAAACACATATTGAAACATGGGAAAGTTCTCTTTTTATTGATAATATGAACATCTATTACAAACTCCTTGAACTGAGTCATAAGGATTGCCTCTATGGGCTTACAAAAGTATTGACACAAAATGAGATAGCAGTCCTGTACATTACATCCTTACTAAACTCAAAATATAAGACCTTGGGTCGGAACGACTGCTTTGCCACGAAGTTGCATGGTTGCTTGGTGGCTAGCTTCTAACTTCAAAATGCTTCTTCTTGTTCTTCAAAATGCTTCAAAGGTAGCACGGTCGAGGCGTGCCTACAGCTGGACTGGATTGGGGGTTTGTCTCCTACTCCTCGCTCGGTTCTTCCTAGCGCGGGGAACCTGTTTCAACGAGGGTCAGTACATCGAAACGTACTGGTGAAGGCAAGCTAACCCAACTATACCAATCAACACGTTGTTTTAATGAAGCATGCATACTTATTGTGGGTTTCTATCTTGCCTTAGTTTATTTTACAACAAGACATAGATATAGAATTATTGAAATAACCCGCCACCGTTCGGTGACATTTACCTGTCCGTCTGAACCACCTGCCATTACTTACCATGCCTTCCCTGCCAAGAAGACACAAGTTAGTTGCAACAGGTTTAAATATACGAGGGGATCACTGGCTTTGATGCCATAATAGACGGTCTTAGTCTCGGGCTAAGGTGACGGAGGCACATGTATCGCTACACGCCACCCCGCCTATGGGAGAGACTAATCTTGAGGTTCCGTCCGGATCGGATCGGTGTCAGTGCCCCAGCGACCGTCCGCAGGAACCAGGAGGCCTTGTGCACAAGTTGTCCGTGATCAACGGCGTTTGTGTTAAGTTTGTCATTTATGTAGCTGAGTCAATGAAATCAGGGGATATGTAGCATTGTGTAATGTATTTTGCATAGTCTCCCTGAATAATTGATGCATGGCAAAGGGTGTTCTACATATAGCATATTTATAGAAGAAGAAGTAAGCATTCTAACTTGTATATATGCATATGGTAAACATTTGAATAGGCAAGCATGTAGTAAGTAAGCAACCGTTCACAGGTTTCGTTGACAAGCAATATTTTCCAAGCCTATTCCCTTATTACCTTGATATCTTTTAGTTATTTACTTGGTATCGTTTGATCGGGCAAAGCACGAACACAAGATTTAGATGTGAAGACTAGCAAGTAGGGCTAGCTAATCGGGTTGGTAGCCACTCACTTTGGTAGTTGGAAGGAAAAGGAAAGAAGTGCTTTAGGCGTCCGCTCGAGCGACGACTACAGCTGGTTCACCTGTATTGACACGAACAGCTGATCAGTACTTCTTCCTCTCTTTCCCTTATCGGAATTGAAGTGCAGTCCTAAGAACGAAAGCAATGAAATCTATCGAAACCGTTCAAGAAAACCCAAGCAAATCCGAAAACCAACTCAAGGCACGAAAGCAACAAGCGACAGCGAAAACTAGGTAACAAAGAATGCAGCGGAGAGGTCCCTCCTGACTCTGCCGCTAAGTCGATCCTTGGGGCACGGTCCACTGAATATGGGAATCGATTCCGAAGAGACAAATCCATAACGAGAATGAGTTCTTGATTCAATCTATCCCGATCGAACGATACCGTCTTGTATTTCTTAGCCGCGCTCCCCGAATAGGGGGAACGGGGCACCACAGAGGTAGCGGGAGCGCAAGAGGTCGGGGGGGGGGGGGGCGCTGGAGGCGGAGTCAACGGGGGGGGGGGGGCACAGGAGGTTGGAGGCGGGGGTAGGAGGAGGTGGGCTGTAGGGGGGGATCTAGGATTAGGTTGTTTTTTTTTGTAGGGAGAGAGAGGGGGATGGATTTTATTATCATATAAAGTAAGAATATTGAGATGAATTTTATTGATGTGAAAACTATAATGAATTTTATTGATGTGAAAACTATATATATATATATATATATATATATATATATATATATATATGAGAGGCTAATTCTCTTTCTATTATTATATTCGATATGGAACTAAAGTTCAAAAGCTCATTACTAATATAATACTTAACAAAAGGACAAGGATTTTCAAGTGACGACATGCAAGATAAAAGTTTCAATAAGAAAAAAAAATGCACATGTGCTGGGTGAAGGAACTTGGACTTGGTTTTATCAGATGACAAAATAACTGCAGATTCACTGGCATCGAGGAATTTGCAGCAAAAGGAAATGAAGCGACCTTATAGAGATCCTCATTACAAAGAGAGCTGAGTAACTCTGCTATGCTCCAGGTGATCAAGAAAATCATGAAAATGGATGCAGCAGTTCCATTCAATGCACCAGTTGATCCTATTGCTTTGGGTATACGTGTGAGTGTCCTATAAGTTACGCAATATTTTTATTGATATAAGGTCAGCTATTAATGGTCGTCTCTTTTCTGGGCCACTAGAACCAAAACCCCTTATGTCTGGACTGGAATTCGAATCAATACCCACGCCTCCCCTCCCTTACTCGAGGCTACCACTGGACCACCTCCTAAGTGGTAATTATACGTAGCATCGTCGAGAAGATTTTCGTATTGGTTTATATTGATAGATTTTGTTTATTAATTTATTGTTGATATTTTGTTCCTAAACGCTAGCAACATTGCATTTGGATACGTAGTGTTATGTGGCTTTCTTCTCTATTCCGTTGTAGCTTAAAAGTAAAACAATAACAAGAAAGTCTTTGTTCCAAATGCTTGGGTTCTGACATTCCTTATGACTCAAATAGTGCTTGGCCAAATTATGTCATTTGGTGATAAGTTGTCTTTCATCTTGAATCAAGACTTCGGCTGTGTTTGGTTATGTTTTTGAAACCCCGTTTTTCGAGTTTAAACATTAAGTCAGACAAAAAAAGCGTTTGGTAAAGAATACTCTGAATCTTCTTTCACAAAATTTTTATTTTTTTTATATAAAATGCGTTTAAACGCTGTTTTCTGAGTGGAGCAAAAACCAGTTTTTGAGTGCTCGTTTTTCTCTGTTTGGTCACTGTTCATGCTTTTCACAACGGGTGGGTGATAGGGTCCTCTTTCTCTCTTTCTCTCTCCAACTTTTTTTTTACAATTTTTTTAACACAATTATAAATATCTCATAATTTTTTAAATTATTTTGCCAACGGAATTTTTAATTTTTTTACTAGTTTCCAGATGAAAATAACCAAAAGTAAACTCATAATCTGTATATTCAGAAAACAGCTTTATAGCATCTTCTCTTAAAAATGTTTTCAGGAAAAAAAAATTAGAAAACATATCCAAACGGACCCTTGACATCTTGAACAACAACAATTGAGGGTCAGCTTTTTGAATCCTTTTTTTTTTCATTTATTTCTATTGAGAGTCAAGTCATCTGTATCACTGACAAAAATGTTATTCTTTTTAAAACTTCAATATGTTCATTTTGGCCTACATCTACCCCTTGCGGCTGTTTTAAATATTATTTTATCACTTTTGTCCTCAATTGGTGCCATCTCCAACTTTTTACGAATACATTCATTTCTTATGTAGTATTCTCAATTTTGCTACACACTTAACCGCTTGAAATATTGTGTGAATCCTTTTGAGGAGATTAACATAGTTACAATCATTATATTGGGTTCTTGATAAAGGCATGCAAAGATGACTCAGACTGTTCCCAATTTTTTTTCTAATTTTTTCACTTAAAAATTTACTCAGGACTAGTCCAGAAATATATTTAGAACTGTCAAATTTTGACAGTCCTTCCAATAGTTTGGACTATTAAAATTTTGATAGTCCTTTTTGACAGTCCATTGGAAGGACTGTCAAAATTTTGATAGTCCTACATAATATATGCAATTCAATGGACTGTTAAAATTTTGACAGTCTAACATATTAAAATAACTGTCAAAATTTTGAAGTCGTAAATAAATTTTTTACTAGTTTCGAGTAAAAATTTAAGTAAAATATCTAGAAAATTTTTTTTTTTACCTGTCTGAGTGTATTTTGTAGTGCGTTTATCATTGTCTTATATTGGGTTATGACGTAGCAAGCTTCTCGCTGCTGAAGTTTGGGTTATGATTCAAAAACAAGGCAATCTGCACCCAGCACCCTTTATACAAGCAAACAACTCCGCTTCTCAAGTTTGTGTAATAACATAAAGAGTGTTACTAGTGGTGCTAGTGGGTTGACTCAGTTCAGGATACTACTCTATATACAGACTTTCACCTTTCGTGGGTCTAGGTTATAAAAGCTGGATCTTGTCCATTAAATTTTGACAAGAACTAGCCCAATATTAATGTTAGTCCAGTTATAAAAAAAAATTATTCAGGCTAGTCCAAATTTTACTAGGACTGTCCACCCTCTTCACCTTCCTCCTCCTGCTCTCCCTCCTGCTCCTCCACCGCTCGCCGCCGTCTCCGCACACAACAACGGTCCCGTCCTCCACCGCTTACCGCCGTCCCCACCGCTCGCCGCCGTCCCCGTGCACAGCAGCGACCCCGTCCTCCACCGCCGCCCTCGCACGCAGCGGCGTCCCGTCTTCCACCGTGTGCGCGCCTCCGCCTCCGCCTCCTCCCCCGCCTCCCGCCGCCGTCTCCTCCTCCCCCTCCCGCTCCTCCGCCTCGTCCCCCCTTCAGGCCTCCACGCAGCCCAGCTCTCGTGTCACCTCGCGTAGTCCATCCTTTTGGACTGTCAAAATTTTGATAGTCCTACCAATTAGAAGGACTGTCAAAATTTTGACAGTCATAAAAAATTAATATATATTTTTAGGACTGTCAAAATTTGACAATCCTGATTATAAAAAAATTAATTGGAAGTGGACAGTCCGGTGAGTAATTTTTGAAAATGACAAATTTATAATTATCAATAATAAAAATTTAGACTGTCCTGAATCATTTTTATAGTACCTTTGTCGAGAGCCTAAATTTTTTGTCTCAGCTTACACGTGTTGGTTCTGACCTCAGATCCAGTCACTCTACACAGAGATTGTAACTGTCTATGCACCATCTGATTCTAGGTTTGGGTCAGGTAAGATTTGTTTACACTCATGTTCTTGCCCACATATCAGAGAGATTGGGTCAGGTAAGATTCAGTGCTGATAGAATACGTTCAGAGGTCGAATGTGTGATAGTTTGTACTAAGATATGTGTATTAAGTATTTGGATGTCTTCCAATTGTGTGAGCTATCTTCCTCTTGTACAGTTAAAGATTATGTATCTCTCTGTTTGGATGCTAGGAAACAGAGTCGCTCCAAAATCATCACATCATTTTGTGTTATGTGTTGGTATTTTTGCCTTTGGATTAGTAAATATAGTCTCACATTGGCCACACCACTAAGTAGGTATCTCGATATAATACTTTGTATGTGTTGAGGTATGCACATGGGATGTGATGGGGCACATGAGTGCCATGTGGGAGTGTTTTATTAGGAGGAAAAAAGATTAACTCCTCAATGAAATCTTTTAAGCTTTTTGTCTAAGCCCCAAAGGGACTTAGCTACTCGGGGACTCAAGGACGCAAAGTGGCATTTTTTGGCGTACTTTGTACTTAGCATGAGCGGGTGCTGAGCGGACGTTGGACGGACGTTGAGCGGGTGCTGAAAGGGCGCTGAGCGGGCTATGCATTGGGCTGCGACTGTGGGATATCAATTTTGTATATTGGCTTTTTAGTCCCACATCGGAAAAAAGAGGAGGATGGACTTCCATCATTCCATATAAAGAGCCCTCTAGCCTTCTTTTGAGACACACCAAATATTGATAAAGAAGAGTCCAAAGGAGTCCGTTCGAGTCACACAAAAATGTGACTACAAGCGTTCCAGAAGTTTTCTTGTGAACTTGATGGCTCCTGGGAGCATATCATCGATAGAGAACGAATCTTTCTTTGAGCAACGGTGGTCTTCACCACCCCAGCAAGAATAACTTTTATTCTATATTTCTCTTCTCTTCTTCTAGTTGTAAACGTTCTGTCCCAATTGCAACTGCGTTTGCAAGGAAGAACGTATTTTTGGTTCTTGAATTCTGTGATGAAGAAGGAGTTGTAATAGGCAGCTATATTCTATATTTTATAGTTCTTCGTTGGATTGAGGTATATCAGAGAGGAAACTTTTGTGTGAACTCCTGATCTCGACTTCAACTTCTTGTTCTACCATAATTGATTAAGTCTCGAGAATAACAATCTCAAACAAAATATCCGAGTAAGATTGAGAACAACCGTGAAAGTCTTCGCAACACAAGTTTTTACAAACTTGATAAGATTGACGGGCTACACTTCAATCCTTTGGATGAGGAAGTAGTCCTTTTTCAAATGTTGGATGTGGGCAGAGAGATCCAGGATCTACCATTCCTACGGATGGAAGTGAACTTGATCTGGCGCCAATGTTGGATATGGGTAGAGAGATCCAGGATCTACCATTCCTACGGATGGATGTAAACTTGATCTGGCATCGCTGGAGACGCACATTCCAAGAAAAATGAAGTCAATATCTGATGCAAGTTGGCGCATGGAGATGTATGAAGCAAGTAGCCGCATGGAGAATTGTATTGCGGTTGCGGAAGAGAGACTGGCACTATGCATCTACGCATGGCAACAATTACAACATGGAAGAACTCGACACATAAGCAGTCTCGACGTAGGGCACTCACTGCGCATGGCGGGCTCAATGTAGTATAGTCACTGCGCATGGCGTACTTTTGGTGCATGGCAAAACTTGGGGCCTGGAAGCGTCTATGTCGCTAGCTCTAAGCAAGGTCTATACGCGACCAGGTTATGCGCATAGGGATATGAGTACCTTCGCTCATGTCTCTTCAAGCATAAAGGATCATGAGAATGAGAATTGCAGATCCAATTTCAAACCAAAATAGCAAGGTAAAAGCCTAACTTGGTTACTTTGATTACTTAACTTGGTTGCTATGATTGCGCAGGTTAAGTCATCTGGCGTGGTTGCTGACTGGTGAATGGATACTAGTGCATCTAGCCACGGGAGCTTTAGGAAGAGAAGTTCACCGAGGTCAAGCCTATCACTGAAGAAGGCCGAAGATCTCGATAGCGAACAAGGATCAAGCAGAGGATCTGAGAATTGGGATAATGGTTCTGGACTTTGAGAAGTTACAGTCAAAGAAGTACGTGTAGAAAAGTACCAGTGATTATCAAGGAACTAATCTCACGAAGTCTGTTGCAGACTTGAGGGTGAACATCCATGGTTGTCAAATGGTGATATTTTGGCAGGAGACATACTTTGAAATAAGACTTCATTATCAGATGGATGTTCGAGCTTCTGCTTGAGAATAGAGTCTCATTACAAGAGTTGTGGTACATTAAGACTAGAACATGTACTATGTACCGCAAGAGGTCTAGTCTATGACTTATCTGCAAATGTGAGACTAAGGAGGTGGAGAAGTGTGAGGTCTGTGTGCAGACAAATATTACAAGAAAATATTTCAAACGGGTAAATCGAAGTATAGAATTTTCGGAGTTGGTACACTCAGATATCTGTGACTTCAAACAGTTCCCTACAAATGTCATGATGAAGTATTTCATTACCTTCATCGACGAATACTCGAAGTATGCGTTCGTCTATCTGCTCAAGACAAAAGACGAAGCATTCAAGAAGTTCATAGAGTTCAGGTGTCACGCCCCAGTACTAAAATATCGAGGGACTAGACACGTGGCAAGGCCAGCATGACACTCTGATGGACAACCCAATTTAATGGATCCACCAGGGTGTACTGAAGCTGTAAAATAAGGTCTACAACAACATGTCATAACTAATCTCATCCACAAAAGATAATAAGATCAACAGCAATAAGAAAAATAAACCAACAACCAGTCTCAACAAAGTATTTTGGGGAACAACCCGATAATAGTCTTAAACACTGGTTCAACAGACCAGAACAAAAAGAGTCCAAAATAAAGTAACTGTTGAGTACAAAATAGCATATACTCAGGAAAAATCTTCAGCCATCACCTCTTCCTCTGGGATTGGTTCAGCTCCAGTATAAGGTTCTGCTACAGCTTCTGCTCATGTCCCATAAACCTCGGGATAATGCTCTTCTGCTAAACCTGGGGACATCATCCGGAATCCATGTCCTCAGGGGACATAGCAAGGTACAAATAATACAAGCCAAAATAAATGCAGTAAAATAGTAAATGAAACAAGTAGGGTAACTACATAACCATCTATGTGAAAATGCAACTGAGAGCATCACTAGTACTCAGGCTGAGACCGCTACAAGCTCTGTGTCGGGGAGCCGGTAGCAGTAATAACAAGTAATGGGTCTAGCTCTGCTCGAGAGTCTACAACCTCACAATAGTAGTAGATATATATATATAACAGCCTGTAGCCTGTGTGTCTCTCCCCACCCAATGTAACCACACGTCTCATGTCCATAACGTCTCATGTCCATGTCACGTGAGATCATAGCTAATGCAATAAGTCATATAGTCTCTAAGAATATAATGTCTATGTCAATCATGTATCCTACACAGAATCACCATGAATATCTCAAAAAAATTCTGTCACATGTATAGTGTCAAGTGTCCTGGGTTATAATGTACTTGATAAAACAAGTACGAGAATGTAAAGGGTCACGAATGTCCATCTCTAGATGACGTACACAACTCCGCGTACGGGGTTGGCACCCGACTATTAATCGGACGCTAAGTAAGTCACACGGTCCTAGGTTTAAGCATGTACATCAATTATAATTAAGTCAAAGTAATATGTAATAAAGACTACAAGTTGGCAAGGTACACTTGCCTGGGGTTGGAATACCAGTAGTTGTCCCTGTATCAGTGAGTCCTGTAGGTACTCCTCCAAAAGCTAAAAATAGACATTACCAACAATCTCAAAAAATATGAAATAGCTAGAAACGCCTGTCCTTAAGTCCAATTTGGACATAAGGGCAAAAATAATATTTCCTGGTCAAAGCGGGGTCCACATGTGGGCCGCTTTGCACCGAAAAATGGGTCAGGGTCAAAGGTCTCCAAATTTGTCCAACTTAGTGTCAAAAAGTCAGGAACAATGATACCAACCCAACGGAACCTCCAGAATTAGATTCCGATGAGCCGATCTCAAAATCGCACGTCAAGTGGAGCCGAGGGGCCCACGATACGCGATTGTCAACTTTCACAGAATCGAACCAAACTTGGGTCACAGGACCAACGTATTGCTACGAGTCCGATGGCACAAGTTTCGTCTCGATCCGACGTGTGTACACAAAGTTATAACGTGTTCCAGAACGGACGAATACGGGACGTTGTCGGCGGATACGCGTTGATTCCGGTGTGCACGCACATCCAAATTAACTTCTGCGAAATCTCGCACGTCCGTATCAACAACGCGTATGTTTCGGTGAAGATCGTACGCGACCAAGTCGTCCCGTTTGGCGGGGCGTACTCAGTTCCGGGGTGAAACACGACGTTGATTTTTCTGTTTTTAGATCGCAGTTCGCGATCGCCACAGGACGCGATGCACCGAGCGGGTTGCACGGGCATCGTGAGGGTTATACAGTCTACGCGACACAACTAACGGTACAGAAATCGGGGCAGCGAGGAGAGAAAAATGGGTACCTGAACAGGGCTCCAAAAACTGAGTTACGCGTGTCCGCGTTCAAGTCTACCGTGTCCGGTCACTGTGTCCTGGTTAGGGTTTAGGGTTCTGCTGTGTCAGAGCTCGCCGGAGGCTGCGCTGGACGGGGATGGGTGTCACCGGAGTCTTCGGGGACGGAGCTACGGGAGGCGTCGGCTCAGTCGAAGGTCGGGGAGGTTGTGGAGGTGGGTAGGCGGCTGGGCGGAGCTGCTGGAGTCGGGTTCTGGCGGAGTCGGGGAGAGGGCAGCGGCTTGGGGTCGGCCGACAGAGGCAGGGCGAGATCGGGGAGAGGTCGGGGCTCATTCTGCGGGCGCTGTGGAGTCGGGCGACGGAGGATTTGGGGACGGCTCTGGCGGCGGGTGGTCGAGGCAGAGAAGGACAGCTAGGAGAGGGGAAGGGGAAAACTGGAGGAAGCTCACGGCAGAGGGGAGAGGCCAGGGCGGCTCTAGGCGCTGCTCCGGAGACTGGAGGCTGCGGGGCGGAGGTGTTTCGGGTGCTCGGGTGGCTGCGGACGGAGGTGGATGGCCGGAGAAGAAGAGGGAAAGGGAAAACTTAGGTGGCCGGAGCTAGATTTAAATAGAGGGAAAGGGGAGGAGATCGGCCGGGAGTTGACGGAATAGGAAGAGGAGGCACCGGGGGTTGAGGGGAGGTGAAGAGGGATGGTCGCCGGCGGTTACACGGCTGCCGGAACGGTAGGGGAGGCTGAGAGGCGTCGGGTTCTGGGAGAGAAAGGGGTTCGGGCTATTGGATCCGGGTCGGGTCGGGTTCAATTCGGATCCGACCCGACCCGTTAAGGCTGGGTTGGGTTGGGTTCAACAGTGAATTGGTTTGGTTTAATTTGGTTCAAGTGAACCGGGTTCAGGTTTAATTCGGTTTAATTAAACAATAGTTTTTAGGGCTTTAAAAATACTTCCGGGGTCCAATAAATTTCTAGAAAATTACCCTATGTCTAGATTTTCATTTTACACTAGAAAATATAATTTTCATAATATTTTAATATTAATTAACATATTTTAAAAATTATTTAAAATTAGAACATCTTAGTTTTATTTTGTTAAAAATTATAGAAAAATTCTAAATAAATTCTAAAAATTAAGTTTTTAAATTCTAAAAATTTCAGGTGATTACAATCTACCCTCCTTAAGAAGATTGCATCCTCGCAATCAAAGAATAAGCTACTAAAGAACAGAACTATGGAAATTACAAGAATTGCTTAGGTTATACCTACATCCGCGAATAAGTAAGGATAACGCTGGCGCATGATATCCTCCCGCTCCCAGGTAGATTCACTAGGAGAGTGTTGCTTTCAAGCCACATGAACCAGTCTAATTGTCTGTCCTCGCAGTGTCTTCTCACTGGTGCCGAGTATACCCACTGGTTGTTCTTCATATCTCAGGCTTGGGCCTACTGCGATCTCAGAATGATCAACTACGTGACTTGGGTCAGTCACGTACCTTCTCAGCTATGAGACATGGAATACATCATGCACTCCCTCTAAGGATGGAGGTAATGCAAGACGATAAGCCACCTCACCAATGCGCTCCAGAATATTAAATGGCCCAATATACCTTGGGCTCAACTTGCCTCTGCTCCCAAATCTAATAGTACCTCGAGTGGGCGAAATCCTCAAGAATACGTGCTCTCCTTCTTTGAACTCCAGGGGACGTCTGTGTGTATCAGCCCAATGCTTCTGTCTGTCCTGAGCTGCACGAAGATGATTCTGAATTTGTTTCACCTTTTCAACTGTCTGCATTACCAACTCTAGACCCAATATTTGACGCTCTCCAACGTCACTCCAGCATATCAGCGATCTGCACTTTCTACCGTACAACGCCTCGAAAGGTGCCATCTGGATGCTTGCCTGATAATTGTTGTTGTATGAGAACTCCACCAAGTGCAAATGATCTTTCCAAGAACCTCCAAAGTCTAACATACACGATCGTAGCATATCCTCCAAGATCTGAATTGTACGTTCTGATTAGCCATCTGTCTGTGGATGGTAGGCAGTGCTGAATTTGAGTCGGGTACCAAGACTCTCTTGTAGCGCCCCGTTCTCCCGATGCGGAGAGCGCGGCTAAGAAACACAAGACGGTATCGTTCGATCGGGATAGATTGAATTAAGAACTCGTCCTCGTTATGGATTTGTTTCTTCGGAATCGATTCCCATATTCAGTGGACTGCGTCCCCGGGATCGGCTTAGCGGCAGAGTCAGGAGGGACCTCTCCGCTGCTATCTTTTATTGCCTCGGTTTTCGATGTCGCTTGTTGCTTTCGTGCTTTGAGTTGGTTTTGGGATTTGCTTGTTTTCCTTGAACGGTTTCGATGGTTTTCATTGTTTTCGTTCATTGACTTGCACTTCTATTTCGAGATTTGGAAAGAGAGGAAGAAGTATTAATCGGGCTGTTCGTGTGCAGGTGAACGAGCAGTAGGCGGCTTGCGAACGGAGTCGTGAAGCGCCTCTTTCCTTCTTCTTCCAAAATCTAAGTGAGTGGCTACCAACCCGATTAGCTAGCTCTGCTTCCAGCTTCACTCCTTCGCCCCGATCAAACGATACCAAGTAATAATAAAAGAAACCAAGATAAAAGAGAATAACTTGGTTATTATGCTTGTCAACCAAACTCATGAACGGTTATCATCCTGTATGCTAGTTCGTCTATAACTGTTTTATGAATCGTGCTAAGTATGGAAATGTATGCTTGTTATGAAATAAACTGTCAGGATGACTATGCAAAACTGTATGCTATGGAACAAATTCTATGAGTATTCTTGATCACGGACGACTTGTGCACAAGGTATGTTATGAGTTCCGCGGACGGTCACCGGGGCACCGGGATCGATCCGATCCGGACGGAACGTATGTATAGTCGTATGTTATCCGGCAAGTGTTATGCAGCGGGGATCGCCACCCGCGTTGCACGTCACTTTGCCTTGAGACTATAACTCGTCCCTTCGTGGCATCGTAGCCAGTGATCCTATGTATATTTAAACCTGTTGCATACTAACTTGTGTCTTCGTGGCAGGGAAGGCAAGGTAAGTATTGTGCAGGTAATTCAGACGGACAGGTAAAATCCACCTAACGGTGGCACGTTCATTTCAGTAAATTCAATATGCTGCTTAACTGTAAATGAACTAAGGCAAGATAGAAACCAACCAAATATGCATGCTTCACTAAACAACGTGTTGATTGGTATAGTCAGGCTAGCTCGCCTTCACCAGCATGTTTCGATATGCTGACCCTCGTTGAAACAGGTTCTTCGCACCAAGGCGAACCGAGCGAGGAGCCGAAGTCGTCTACCCGATCCAGTCCAATTGTTGGCGCATCTACACCGCGCCCCCGAAGCATTTTGGAGTCAGGAGCCTGCAACTCTTCATACACAAATGCAGCTCCGTGGCAAAGCGATCCTCCAGCCAGGAGGTCTTTATCATTTTGAGTTTATAAAAGGATGTAATGTACAGGACTGCTATCTCATTTTGAGTCACCCCTTTTGTAAGCCGTTCGGCATATTAGCTGACTCGTTCAAGAGTTTGTAATAGATGTTCATTATCAATAAAGAGAACTTTTCTATGTTTCAAATCTGTGTTTCAATTTATCTGCGTACTCTGAATTATGTGCTTGCTATGCAAATCATTAAAAGCCTTGTGCGGGCGCAACTCCAGGCCCGCACGGCGGTCACGACTCGGGGGACGCCTCGGGGCATGACATAGTGGTATCAGAGCACAGATTCAAAGTTCCTTAGACTTCGTGCTGGAAAAGTTCCTTTAACGATCAAATTCCTGTGCGAACTCTTGAACTCGCTAGGCCAAAATGAGATACGTTCAGGCAATAAGTCCATAATACATTATGATCCTAATGTAATTTACCTTCTTTTGAAGGAATGGATCCAGCGCAATCTGCAGCGCAGCCACCGATCGAAACACAAGAGAGCAGTTCGGGCAATTCGGGAAGCTCTCGAAGCCAAAGAGGCATGTCTCAAGTCGACCCGCTTGAGCGGGTAATGCAAATGTTAGAATCGCAACGACAACGAGACGATGCTCGCCAAGCTAAGCTCGAGAGTAATCTAGAGACCCGATTCTCAGTCCAACAGAAGCAGGTCGATACCCTGCATCAGATCGTTCAGACTTTGGCTGCCAACTATTCCGCCGCAACAACAGCAACGACTCCGGTGGAACAGCCCGTGCTTGAAGTGGAGACGCCTCAAATCCCAAGGCCGAGGGACGTGACTGCCTTCAACTTGGGCCATTTCAAGAAAGTCTGCAACACCCCGTTCAATGGGACTGAGGACCCAGTGGTAGCTCTAGATTGGCTAGCAGAACTTGAAGATCACTTCACTCTGCTAGAGGTCCCCGAAGATAGGCGCGTCGCCTGCGCACAACTGCAGCTCCGCCTCAACGCACACGATTGGTGGGACGTGCATCGACGATCTCTCCAACTTGATCACGGAGAGGAGGCGATCTCGTGGACGACCTTTCGTGCCGCGTTTGAAGAGGAGTATATACCCCCTCCAGTGCAACGTAAGATGGAAAATGACTTCGTGCAACTGAGGCAAGGCAGGATGACAGTTAAGGAGTATTCCGCCGAATTCAACCGACTCTCCAAATTCGCTAGGGCCTATTTACCTGATGCAGCGAGTCGAGCTAGAAGGTTTGAAGGTGGTCTCCGTCCTGCCATCCATTCGCACGTAGCCGTTCCTCAGTATCGGACAATGCGTGAAGTCATGAATCACGCCCTATCTCTCGAACCACAATATCCTCACGTTTCTGTCGGCGCTGTGCATACATCCAGTCACAAACGCCAAAGCGACGATGGGGGAAATAATGCTGCAAAACGACATAACGACGGTGGTCGCCACAAAGGGAACCAGAGACCATACTGTAATTTTTGTAGAAGACGTGGGCACGCTACTGATAGATGTTACAGCAGAAAAGGTCTATGCTTCAACTGTGGCGGGCAAGGCCACGTAGCTCGGGATTGTCCACTCCCCTCTAAGCTCCTGCCTCAACCCAATAACCCCTAAAGGTTGGTTCTATTCTTAAGTTTCGGGACGAAACTTCCAATTGGTTGGGTAGGATGTAGCGCCCCGTTCTCCCGATGCGGAGAGCGCGGCTAAGAAACACAAGACGGTATCGTTCGATCGGGATAGATTGAATTAAGAACTCGTCCTCATTATGGATTTGTTTCTTCGGAATCGATTCCCATATTCAGTGGACTGCGTCCCCGGGATCGGCTTAGCGGCAGAGTCAGGAGGGACCTCTCCGCTGCTATCTTTTATTGCCTCGATTTTCGATGTCGCTTGTTGCTTTCGTGCTTTGAGTTGGTTTTGGGATTTGCTTGTTTTCCTTGAACGGTTTCGATGGTTTTTATTGTTTTCGTTCATTGACTTGCACTTCTATTTCGAGATTTGGAAAGAGAGGAAAAAGTATTAATCGGGCTGTTCGTGTGCAGGTGAACGAGCAGTAGGCGGCTTGCGTACGGAGTCGTGAAGCGCCTCTTTCCTTCTTCTTCCAAAATCTAAGTGAGTGGCTACCAACCCGATTAGCTAGCTCTGCTTCCAGCTTCACTCCTTCGCCCCGATCAAACGATACCAAGTAATAATAAAAGAAACCAAGATAAAAGAGAATAACTTGGTTATTATGCTTGTCAACCAAACTCATGAACGGTTATCATCCTGTATGCTAGTTCGTCTATAACTGTTTTATGAATCGTGCTAAGTATGAAAATGTATGCTTGTTATGAAATAAACTGTCAGGATGACTATGCAAAACTGTATGCTATGGAACAAATTCTATGAGTATTCTTGATCACGGACGACTTGTGCACAAGGTATGTTATGAGTTCCGCGGACGGTCACCGGGGCACCGGGATCGATCCGATCCGGACGGAACGTATGTATAGTCGTATGTTATCCGGCAAGTGTTATGCAGCGGGGATCGCCACCCGCGTTGCACGTCACTTTGCCTTGAGACTATAACTCGTCCCTTCGTGGCATCGTAGCCAGTGATCCTATGTATATTTAAACCTGTTGCATACTAACTTGTGTCTTCGTGGCAGGGAAGGCAAGGTAAGTATTGTGCAGGTAATTCAGACGGACAGGTAAAATCCACCTAACGGTGGCACGTTCATTTCAGTAAATTCAATATGCTGCTTAACTGTAAATGAACTAAGGCAAGATAGAAACCAACCAAATATGCATGCTTCACTAAACAACGTGTTGATTGGTATAGTCAGGCTAGCTCGCCTTCACCAGCATGTTTCGATATGCTGACCCTCGTTGAAACAGGTTCTTCGCACCAAGGCGAACCGAGCGAGGAGCCGAAGTCGTCTACCCGATCCAGTCCAATTGTTGGCGCATCTACACCGCGCCCCCGAAGCATTTTGGAGTCAGGAGCCTGCAACTCTTCATACACAAATGCAGCTCCGTGGCAAAGCGATCCTCCAGCCAGGAGGTCTTTATCATTTTGAGTTTATAAAAGGATGTAATGTACAGGACTGCTATCTCATTTTGAGTCACCCCTTTTGTAAGCCGTTCGGCATATTAGCTGACTCGTTCAAGAGTTTGTAATAGATGTTCATTATCAATAAAGAGAACTTTTCTATGTTTCAAATCTGTGTTTTAATTTATCTGCGTACTCTGAATTATGTGCTTGCTATGCAAATCATTAAAAGCCTTGTGCGGGCGCAACTCCAGGCCCGCACGGCGGTCACGACTCGGGGGACGCCTCGGGGCGTGACATCTCTTGCATGCTTCGCCAAAAATGAGATGTAAATCTCGAGTCTCGATCCGATACAATACTAACCGGCACTCCATGTAATCTTACAATTTGTCGCATATACATGTCGGCTAGTACCTCTGTGGACTGTCCAACTCTAAATGGCAAAAAATATGCCAATTTAGTGAGTCGATCCACAATAACCCATACTGCATCTTTTCCACTGGGGCTTCTTGGAAATCCTGTGACAAAATCCATGGTGATATGTTTCCACTTCCATTCTGGTATAGGAAGCGGCTGCAACATACTGTAGAAGCATGAAAAATACGCTGGATAGCTATACGCAGCATGTTGATGCAGGACAGCGTAAACAGAGGACGTCAGAGCCATCAAATATGCAACAGAGCTTTTCCGCTGAGCACAGCATAAAAATATAGGCTCAAGGACCATCCGCGTAATGCAGTATGTCCAGGTTGCTTCGGCGTAAACAGGGTGCTTCATCGCCTATATGGCGTAAAACTCATCCGCTTTCAATGCAGCATTGAAGTGTACGAAATGAACCTGTCAGATCATGCAATGAACCTAACGTCTGGACTCCTAACAAAGAGTACTGCACGACAACCCAAGCGACGGGTATCATGATGGCGCGGTACTGCAACCCAGGCTGTCATTTACTGCTATTTCCTTTGAGTAAACCACTTTCACACATACGAAGGAATACGCTGCCTTATTTTACACAGGCAGATGTGAGCTGTTTATGCTCCGCAGAAGACAAACAACCTGCCACGTCAAAAGCTGCACTTCGTACAGGGCTCGAGGCACGTCTCTGTATTTAATGCGCAGAACGGTGACAGTTTCTCGAGGCACGTCTTTGCACTTAAAGCGCCGAATACTGACAGATGTCCAAGGCACGTCTCTGCACTTGATGCACAGAAGGGTGGCAGGCCTTCAAAATACGCCTCCTCATTTAATGAGCGGGATAAAGGCGGATCCCCATATTTAATGCAGGAGATTTGATTAAATGTCACCGAACCATCGTTTAGTAACATCCCCTTTGCGTAAACTACTCTTACGCATATAAGGGAATACGCTGCCCAGTTTTACACAGGCCGACGTGAGCTTCTTACGCTCCGCAGAAGGCAAACAAACCGCTACATCAGCAGTTACTCTTCGTAGAGAATTCGAGGCGTGTATCTGCATTTAATGCGCAGAATGATGGCAAATCTTAAAGACAAGCCTCTGCATTTAATACGCATGATGGGGGAAGATCTCTGCATTTAATGTAAGAGATTTGATTATATCTCCAAGAGCCGTAATTCCGGCTAAAACGTCCACATCACTCGGCCTCTATGACCGCTCATCTTCTATGCCCACTCGGCTTCTATGCCCACTCGGCCTCTATGACCGCTCGGTGTCTACGCCACTCGGCTTCTATGACCGCTCGGCTTCTACGCCTACTCGGCTTCTATGCCTATTTTGGCTTCTATGCCATGGTGACAGTCATTGGCTTCTACGCCAACCTCTTCTACACAAGGGATAACTACCTACGTGGCTTCTACGCCGTGATCTTCGCAGCAGATATACGCATTTTGTCCTTTAGTTGGACGCGCGTCACATGCCCACTCAAAAGGTCATCTATACGCAGGCATTGGTTATTTTAAACCATCGTGTAAAAGGGTGTTGTACTTTTTACTACTCGGTTTCTATACCGACTGAGTGGTCACTGTCACTAAAACTCTATAAATAGAGACCTCTATCAACAGAGGACAAGGTCGGAAA
This sequence comes from Iris macrosiphon, assembly GCA_036927795.1. Lineage (NCBI taxonomy): Eukaryota > Viridiplantae > Streptophyta > Magnoliopsida > Asparagales > Iridaceae > Iris > Iris macrosiphon. The sequence goes on along the minus strand of JAYESA010000016.1, from coordinate 35,224,381 downwards.
ATTGATCAAGAAATCCAGTATCAGATCCAACGGTCAAAGAAATTGAAGGTCGAAGAAATTGGAGGTCAAGAGAGAGAGGAGAATCCAGAGCTCAGGCAAAGAGAAGGGATCGACGACTTTGGCATCGAGCATCCACCCTCTTTAGCAACCTGCAAAGCTGCTTTCTGTCTTCCATGACACTTCTTCAACATCGTGTGGTCCAAGGGCTAAAGTGATCGACTGCAGATCAGACACCTATAGCAATATTTACCCAGATTAAATAAATTATACTTAGTCATCCTCGTGTAGGATCAAATTGTACAATCTTGTTTGTAAACATAAAAGAAGGACGGGTTTTCGTATAAGACCTTATTTTCCACATATCATCTTTTCCGTTTATTATCCGAAACAAGATGGCGACTCTGCTAGGGACATCTTTCTCTTCGGATGAGGAAGCTATTGCTCAACACGATGCGGTATTCGTGGGATCCGTGAAGAAGACACTGGTCGTCCAGTTCGACCAGTCTGCCTACGAAGACATGCTTCGAACAGGGGGTAGCTCTCACTCCCTCTCCGTCCAAAACAACAGGGAGCTGCACAAGGTCTGGATGCCCAAGACATCCTCTACCATTCCTGTGGACTCTCCGATCTCTCCGACCAATAAGGTTGTAGCATTGCTCCCTCCGTGCCTTGCGCGTAAAATTCAGTCGCATGTCTCTGGCAGGACCGACAAAACTTCTGGCAAAGTCTCAGCGCTAACCCAGAAGTATAATCTGTGCCTTGCGCGTAAAATTCAGTCGCCTATCTCTGGCAGGGTCGACAAAACTTCTGGCAATGCCTCAGCGCTAACCCAGAAGTATAATCCGCGCTCTGCGCGTAAAATTCAGTCTCCCGTCCCTGGCAAAATAGACAAAATTTCTGATGATGCCTCAGCGCCAAATCAGGAATCACAAACGCGCTCCGCGCGTAAAAATACATCTGTCTTCCATAGAAAAGCAGATGATCCCTGCAAACTACGCAAGGGAAAGCAAGCGGCGGACTACTCAACTTCTCGACCTTTGCGCCAGCAAAGGAACAAGCCATCATCTTCTTCTTCTGTAACTCCTACTGACCTGCGCAATTATCTGATCCAGAAGCGCAAGGAGAGGAAATCTTCCAGTATGTCTATTACACCTCCTAGCGAGCACTGTTGTAATAGTCATAGGATTATAATTAATTGTTGCTGTTCTGAAGCAAAACGGTCAGTTTTTGACCGGTTGAGCTACTCTCCATCTTTCCAGGAAGAAGAGCCCACATATGCATCTGTGAACATGGCTTCACACATACCTAGAGGAGGGTCGGGCTCAAGACCTCATCCCTCTAGAACTCCAAGTCGAAGGAGATTCAACATGCTCCTTAAGAACACCGAAGATGGGGTGTTCCAAAACACCCGTTCGAGGTCGCGACAACCGGTTTCGTACTCTTCTGATTCTGATGCTGGGGGTCACCAGTCTCCCGAATCAGATGCCGAAAGTATAGAGTCAACTTCTACAGAGACCTATACTAATATTTTAATGACACCTAGGAAGATAGGAGTTTATGCCATTGGAGATAAACACGAGAAAGCTTTCCCGTCGGGGAGCGCTGAGCAACGCATCACTATACTAGAGACGTCTCTGAAGGAAATGCAATCCATGATGGAGAATATGCACCAGATGATGCCAACTCAATACGCAGCTGCCATGGCTCCAGCATCGGCCCCTCCAACTCAGATACGCGTGGGGTTGGACTTACTACCATCCAACACGATCCAAGAGCCTGCTCTAGATCAGGAGTCAGCAATTCCTCCGCTTCCTCACTCGGAGAATGTATTACCTCCCGTCGGAGTCACGATGCAATCGATTCCTCACCACTCCGTGGTCCCACTACCGGTTGAAGATCCGATGCAGGCAGTACGGGAGTTGAAAGCCAATTTGATGCCCTGAAGCACAAAGATCAGCTCAAGAAATTAGGAATCAACCAATCTTACCCAGCTATCTGAGAAGAGGTCCCTTTCCCTCCTAGATACAAACCACAAACTATGGCTTTGTTCGAGGGAAAAATATCACCAAGTCAGTACATGAACTATTTCAGCATGATGACGGTGTTGTTACAAGGGAACGACGCCCTCCTCACTCGGGTGTTCAAAGGCTGTCTCTCGGGGGTAGCTTATCAGTGGTACCGAAGTCTGGCGGACAACTACATTACTTCCTTTGAAGACTTCAAAGCTTTTTTCTTTACGCAATTCTACAAGGGAGGGATGGACATGTCTATGTCCTCTCTCATCGAAGTCAGGCGGAAGGAAAAAGAGAATGTTCGCACTTTCATCGAACGTTTTCATCAAGCCACTCTGCAAATGCCTCCAGGAGTCCCAGACTCGGCATTGGTCGACATCTACAGGAAGAACCTTCTCCCCGTGATCTCGGTGTTCACAGGACCATATCAGTTTCATGATTGGCCCTCGTTCATCATCTCGGCAGTAGCCGCGGAGGACAATAGTCAAAAGGCGCACGATAATGGCATCATGATCTCGGCCTCCGATAAAGGCAAGAGGTCGTCCTCCAACATCGACCATCCTCGTGGTACCAAGGGTAAAGAAGCTCTGGCGATCAACACGTCCAGGAAAAAGATGGTGGCCACCACGCAGACGAAACCTGGGACTTCCAGGCCCATTGAAGTGTACTCTTTCGACGATGACGATATTCCGAGCATATTCGAATGTCTCATCAAAAGCGGCAAGATTACCCTTCCTGAGGTGAGACGGCCCAATGAGGCCAGCAGTACCAACAATCCCAAGTACTGCATCTTCCATAGGTACATACACCACCCCACAAAGGCGTGCTATATACTGAAAAGGAAGATCCAGGAGCTGATCGATGCTAAGGCCATCACTCTGCGCAATAGCGAGAAGACGGTCACGACCAACATGATCTCCCTGCAATTTGGCAATCTGTCTCCCCAAGAAATCCCGGACGGTGTTACGCCTATTTTTTGGACGACGATGAACATTGTTAATCTCCCTCCAGCTAGAGGTCAAAATTATGACCTGCTACCACTAACTACCCAGCGAGGCGAGACTATGTGGGTTCATCCAGATCTGATGCCAAAGATCGAGAAAGAGACTCAAGCTGCTAAGGCTAAGTCTAAAAAGAACTCAAAGCACAAACCGTGTCACATGATTATGGTACACTCGGCATCAGAAGACGAGGTCTTGGCTACTGTAACCCGCTCAGGGAAAGCCTACCTCCAGGACTATGGAGCCAGCCAGAAAGATGCAGCGGCAGACGCTTCGAGACCAACTTCGACGGACAAAGGGAAGCAAAAAGAAGTGCGCTTCGATAAACCTGCGAAAAACATTCTAAACAAAGGTTTAGAGAAGCCATACAACTTCGACATCCTGGCCCAACTAGCTAATACACCAGCCAGGTTGTCCATCTTCGAGCTACTCAGGCTCTCTCAGGACACTCGTCAAGCCCTGAGTGAAGCATTGATGCAGGCAGATGCATACTTGACCCAGCTCAAGTCCCCTGACAAAGAACCCGTGGCGTGTCCTCAATGCCACAGTGTGATGGAGGTGGTCCCAAACATCACTTTCACTCAAGATGACATGTTGTTAAAACAAACAGGCATGACAGACCCCTCTATTACACCGGGTACATCGATTCCATGGAGGTCGACCGGATTCACATAGATTCGGGATCATCAATCAGCATCATTCCTCATAGTCTGCTCAGACCGCTGAGGATTCCTACCAGCGAATTGGCTTACACCACCACTACGATCGTGGGTTTCAACGCTGGAAGAAGTAAGCCGTTGGGGAAGATTCGCCTGAGGATCCAAATTGGCAACCTCAGATCGGTGGCTACATATTACATCATCGATTCATAGGTGTCCTACAACATTCTGCTGGGTAGACCTTGGATCCACGACCACAACATCGTTTCTTCAACTCTACACCAATGCTTTAAATATGTAGACGCCCGAGGAATAGTACAGACGGAGATTGCTGACCTGAACCCGTTCAAAGGAGTAGAATCCTACTACCCTTATGCAGTGTTGTACTCTTAAGACTGCACGGAAGAGGTGTCAGCCGAAGCAGAGAAGGAATCCCACCGGGAGCCAGAAGAACCCTCTGCCAAGCAACCTCTGATAATTAAGGTGAAAGGACAGACTACTCGTCCAAAAGTCGTAGAGCCTATGGCTATCCACCTAAACGAGACCAGGTCAGGAAAAGGGGGTCATCCTCTAGTGATCACTTTGAACCAGAAGCCTCCACCCTTGGTCATCAACCTCTTTTCCAGGCAGCCGAGTGATGTAAACGCAACCGGGAACAGAGTTTCAGATGATAATAAACATCCTCTTTTCCAGTATATTGACACCCAAATTCCAAATCAGGAATCATCCCCCTACGACGATATAGAACCTATAGCGCAAAAATTCTTGGAAGCTATAGATTCCTATCATCCGTATATATGGGAAGTAGCATCATCATCCAGTGTCACCACGATATATGGACCGCATGAAGATTCTATCTTCATTATCCCGCCTACTTGCAGCAGTTAGAATCCAATAGTCTTCGGCCGCATGCGCAATGAACCGACTATGCAAAAGGATTCTTCCGACGACGATGCCGGTAAAATACAGGTTCACAGATACAGCCCACAAGCTCTGAAGATCATGCAAAATATGGGTTATAACTTGAAGCTGGAACCGGGTCTCAACTACGGGAAAGGCAGACGAATGTCGCTGCACGGCGATCCCTACTATCAATGAACTTGTTTCGGGTTAGGGTATACCACCTCCCTCGTAACTCCTGAGTCAAACGAGGATATCTTTTCCTCCTCTCAAAATGGCTCAGCGTCCTCCGATTCATCTCATGCTCTCGAGCGAACATTATCAGTAAATATGGTAGTGACGGATTTCTTCGAATCAGACGAACAAGAATCTGAACTGTTTGAGAATGATGCTTGGGCTCAACAAATGGATACACAATGGGAGTTCCGCTTCGAGCAGAGAGAACCGCCCACTGAAGACAAAGTTATCCAGATGGATGTTGGGGATGAACTTTCGCCAAAGCCGATATTTATCAGTAACAATCTTTCCGAAGCATAAAGAGAAGAAGTTATCCAGCTGATAAAAGAATATATCGACGTCTTTGCGTGGAATTATGAGGACATGCCAGGCCTTGATCCAAATGTAGCTACTCATAAGCTCAATATATTGCTCGATTCGAAGCCTGTGAAGCAGTACCAACGCTGGTTCCGCCCGGATATGATGGACGCCATTGAAGCTGAGATCAAGAAGTTGATAGCCTGCGGCTTCATCCGTGAAGAACAACATCCTGACTGGGTCGCCAATATTGTCCCGGTAATGAAGAAAAATGGGAAAGTACGAGTCTGCATCGATTACCGAGATCTGAATGCAGCCTGCCCCAAGGATGAGTTTTCTCTTCCCATCACAGATGTCATGATTGACAATACATGCGGCTTTGAACGTATGTCTTTCATGGATGGATTTTCAGGATACAATCAAATCAAGATGCATCCTGAAGACGAGAAGCACACTGCCTTCCGGACGCCATTGGGGGTATATGGCTATACGGTCATGCCCTTCGGATTGAAGAATGCCGGGGCTACGTACCAATGGGCTATGAGTAACATATTCTATGAGAATTTACGTAAGACAGTGGAGTGTTACGTGGACGATGTAGCTGTCAAAAGCCGCCTCAAGGATAATCACATTCAAGACTTGAAGACAGTATTTGAATTGATGCGCCAATATCAACTCAAAATGAATCCTACAAAGTCCTTTCTGGGGGTATCTAGTGGCAAATTTCTGGGATTTGTCATAACCGCCAAAGGCATTCAAGTGGACCCTGCTAAAGTCAAGGCCATCTTAGAAATGCGACCGCCCCGCAATCTGAGGGAACTCAGGGGATTTCAAGGTCGTCTGGCTTATATCCGGAGATTCATTTCCAACCTCTCTGGGAGATGTCAGCCATTTTCTCGTCTCATGAAGAAAGGTGTATCCTTCGTATGGGACGAAGCCTGTCAGCAAGCGTTCGGTGATATCAAGCGCTACCTCACTAGTCTGCCAGTTCTGGTGCCTCCTGTCATAGGAAGACCATTCGTGCTGTATGTTCGAGCGATGGATCATTCTCTAGGAGCTCTTCTCGCACAAAAGAACGAGATGGGTCACGAGCAGGCTATCTACTACCTCAGCAGAACGATGGTGGGAGCCGAACACCGGTACAATAGAGTGGAGAAAGAATGCTTGGCTCTGATGTTCGCTATTCAAAAAATGCGATACTATGTCACAGGCCAAACCATTCACATCATCTCCAGGATCAATCATCTTCGGGTACTGATGAACAAGCCAAGTGTTCTTAATTCCCGACTCGTGACCTGGGCAATGTTATTAACACCGTATGACATGGTGTACGTCCCTCAGAAGTCCGTCAAAGGCCAAGCATTGGCTGACTTCCTGGCTGCTCATCCGATCCCGGAGGCCTCCAAGCTGTACGAGGACATTCTCAACGAAGTTGCAGAGTGTGATTCCGCAATGGAAAGTGATGCATGGCAACTGTTCTTGATGGTGCCTCCAGAACTGGTCCCAGGGGAAATATGGTTTCGGGAGTAGGAATTGTCCTGGTTACTCCTGATAAGCTTGTCATCTACCGAGCATATTCTCTTAGCGAGCCATGTTCCAACAATGTGGCAGAGTACAATGCTCTACTAATCGGTCTCCAAGTCGCTAAAGAATTGGGCATCGAATCTCTGGAAGCTTTCGGTGATTCTCTGCTGATCGTCAATCAAGTCAGAGGAATATATGAAGTCCGGAATCCAGACCTCATCCCCTATCACCAAGCAACGGTTGAGATAGCCATGACATTCAAAGGATTCTTCCTAGAGCATGTACCTCGATCTCAGAATCTGGAAGCTGATGCCCTAGTCAGTCTAGCTGCAGATTTAGCTACCCCTATAAGAAGGAAGAATTCGGAAATCCTTCTTAACAGAGACTTATTCTGTGTGAAAAATAACTTCCACATAGAACGCAGCTACGCGATGGACACAGATCCTCCCGGGAGAGACTGGAAAGCTCCCTTTATAGATTTCGTAGCATACGAAATCTTGCCAGAAGATCCTAAAGAAGCAGTATCTGTCAAAAGACGATCATTACGCTTCTATTTCGACGCATCGTCACAATGTTTATATCGTCGATCTTATGACGGATTATTATTACGATGTCTCTCTGGTGATGAAGCACAGCGGATTATCCGTGAAGCCCACGACGACGTATGCGGAGCGCATCAACCCGGTCCTAAGCTACAGGATCGCATCAGGAGAATGGGCTATTACTGGCCTACTATGATCACAGATACAATAAAGTATGCAAGACAATGCAGAGTCGGTCAGGTCCATGCAGACTTTATCCATCAACCTCCCGAACATCTACATCCTACGGTTGCGTCCTGGCCTTTCGAAGCATAGGGTATGGATATCATTCGTCCTATTCACCCGTCTTCTTCCAGAGGTCACCGGTTCATACTGGCCATCAAGGATTACTTCTCCAAATGGACAGAGATGATCCCTCTTGCTGAAGTAAAGGCATCTAATATGATCATCTTCATCAAGCATCACGTCATTTACCGCTTCGGGATACCCCGAAGGACAATCCATGACAATGGGCCTCAATTCATCAGCCAAGTGTTTCATCGATTTTGCGATAAAAATCGGATACAGAATGTCGCATCTACGGCATAAAATCCTGCTGCTAATGGTTTGGCGGAAGCTTTCAACAAAACCATTATCAAACTCTTGAAAAAGTTCGTCTCTTCGAACAAAAGGGATTGGAATGAGAAGCTGGAAAAATGTCTATGGGCATACCGCACAATGGTACGGGCATCGACAGGTTGTACCCCATTCTCATTAGTTTACGGGAGCAAAGCAGTTCTCTCCATCGAGATCCAAATTCTGTCACTCAGGATAGCCGTGGCTAATGAGTTGACTCAAGAAAAGAATGACCTGTTAAGGCTTCAAGAGCTAGAAGGATTAGACGAGAAATGCCTCCAAGCTCAACAGCGTATCACGCTCTACCAAGCACGTATTTCCAGAGCTTTTGATCAAAAAATAAAAGAAAGGGTGTTCAAAGTCGGCGAGCTAGTTTTAGCCGTAAGAAGGCCCGTGATTCTTACTCACAGAAGTAAGGGCAAATTCCAGCCCAAATGGGAAGGCCCTTATGTGATCGAGACGACGTTCTCAAACGGCGCTTACAGGTTAGCCCAGCCTAATGGAGACCTGTTAATGGCTCCTATCAATGGTAAATTCCTGAAAAGGTACTATGCTTAACCTCCTCCGCTCAAGTAGAATATGGCGAAAATCTCATTCTAACAAAACTACTTCCAAAACAAAACTAGTTGGATCGCATTCTATCATGTCCATATAACCTATGAATAGATGTATCCTGCTAAAACTTACCAAGAGTATATCACGTCCATATTACCTCTGATATCACATTTCACCCAAATCTGTCATTTACATTCCGAAATGATGGGTCCATAAAGTCAGATGAAAGCCTCTTTATTATTCCCAAAAAAAAAGAGCGAAAGTACATTGAAAAGCAAAAGCAAAAGTGCATCATTTTGGGAGAGCGGTCAGGTCGCGAAGCTGCTGCGCCAGTGCAGCCATCCTCTCAGTCCTGGAATCCAAGATATCATTGCGAGCCCGCTCCAGTCGTGCCTCATCATTGCTTATGAGGGACAATTCGGCTCTAGCCCGAAGAAAACCAGCAAGGGCGACTCCTGCACGCGCCAAGTTCTGTTGTGCTACGCCCAATCGGCTATCGGCCACAACTAGAGCTTCCGACGACTGAGAAGCCCATTCCTTTGCCTGAGCGAGTTTTGTTTCCAGCTTGCGGACCCTCGCTACATTCCCTTCATACTCAGTCTGGCACTTTGTTTGAAGAGCAATGGCCTCCTCCAGGACGGCTTTTCCTTCATCCATCTCCTGCTGATGTGTCTGGATGGATTTATTTACGTCTGCCATCTGTTTGGCAAGCTGCGCAGTCATGGAGTCGTATCTAGCCTGGACCAGATCTTTAACATTGTCCCAAGCTAGCTGCAAGTATTCGTTAATGGGTTGCTCCAAACTATTAACTATCTCCTCCAGCGTATCAGCTAGCCCAGTGTCGTCAAATTCTCGGACCGGCACTATCGCAGACTGGAAGGACCTCTTCAGCGACGCAAAACTCAGATTCTTCGTCAACACCATTGATATTAACATTTTCAAAGTGGCGTAGAAGATGCCGGTATACTGCTCGATCAGTGCAGCTAGATCCGAATGGACGCCGGGAGTGGCCTCGATATCGGCAAGTCCTCCTCCAAGAACAACCGCAGATGATGTCGCCACGGCCGTCGCCTCAACAGGTGGTGCGACGAAAGAAGAAGCGCCAACACCGGACGAAGATACCTGCATACTCAAAGGAGGCATTGTCGCAATGACAGGCTCGTCCTCCTCTTGAGATATCAGGACCTCGTTGACAGGCGAGCCGGCACCCGAAGATGTTTCCTCTTCAAAATCAGCCACCTCCGTGTCGCCGCCAGGACCTAACACAGAGCCGAAGGGCGCATCTACACTGCCCTTCCCGAAGAGGTCTTCCCCTGAAAAGAGGACGAAAGGAAGTTAGTATCGAAACGATGCTAACTTTTCTAAAAAAAGGGCGGGAAGACGACATTTACCCATGGCCGATGGCATATATGTCGCATCTGCGGCCTATACAGCTAAATTATTTTTTAATGATGCTGAGGAAGCTGTCATACCTGGAGAAAGGGGTCTGCTAACTTACGCTAGCAAATAGTCTTCCAAGTCCTCGTCAAACTCAAACCGAGGCTAATCGGCTGGAATCTCGTGGGGTGCACTGACAGACACGCCAGGAGTCTCCCCAATGCTGACCCGGACAAAGATATCCTCATTCGGCTCGGCCCCGAAGGCTATCTCATTCCACTACCTGAAGCAGTAGCAGCGACGGCAGCCTCCAGCAGAGATTCTCCGGCACCACCAGCCAAAACTGTAGAGGGTCCCTCTCTAAAAGGCGAGGAACCTCCAATTGAAGAATCATCCCCAACATGGGGAGATGCAGGCTCACTTCCAGGAGCCTCAATACCAGGAATTCGGAGAGGACGATTAACCATCTTCTTCTTTCCCTTGTGAGGGGAAGTCTCCTTCGGAGCAGGAGCCCTTCGCTTCCCGGAGATTATCAAAGACCCTGCGGGCAGGGGTACTTTACCCCTCGATACCGCCAACAGAGGCTCATCTGGAGTGATGGACTCCACCTTCGTCGAAAGAAACCGAGGGGACTTCCACTCTTCCCCCAGACTTGGAAGAGGGCACCCTAAAACTTCCATGCATATCAAAATCGCGATGGAAGGTGTTCGTTGCCACATAGAACTGGGCATACAAGTGCATAATACGCAACTCCGTGGAGAGTGTAATGACCAGCACGGTAAAAATTGCTCCAGTGCAACCCATGAGGAAATATCGCCATCCTCTCGCCCCATCAATGAGTCCACCACTGGACCGGAAGCTGGTGACGGCGTTGCCCACGTGCAATTGATCATACCCAAACTGCCTGGCAAACCGACTAGGCAGGTAGGGCTCCAAGAAGCAATGGTCTTCACTCCTGTACAGTAAATGGGAAGGTCTAATGTAGAACAACCAATTAAAAGCTTTAGGAGAAAGATTGGTCTTCTCTCTGCCTGAATCCTCAAGCCTAATTCCCGATTGATTACGATGTACAGAGGGGACAGTGCAGAAAAGCTTCCAACTGTGACTGAAGCCCAGCGCCCGCCGACAGTCTAGAACCGTGGCCACATTCCAGGAAGATTTCTGGTAGTTCAACAAGAAACTAGCCCCCGAACTGCTGCCGGAGCCGGAAGACATAACTCGGGGGTTATGAAGAATTAACCATCCCATTAGATACAGGTATGGTAATTCTACCCTGGGAAAGCTATCACGCCGAGTTTCATCGACGAGCAGCCCGTCAGTCATGGCCCTCAGGCCAGCTTGAATACGGCATACCATGGCAGGAAGCAAGCCCAGTCTTGACCCGAACACCAGACGTACTGCAGGCCATAGCATGTTGTGATGAATGCGGTTCGCAGATGCGACGCCAGGTACCACCACTCGGCGCAGCCATATGGAGAGGAAGCCAGCCAGTTGAGCTTCCCTGGACAGAGGCCTGCGGCAGCGCCTCAAATAACTATAGGCCTTAGTGCCTACAGGATACTGTCCTACCCCTTCGTCGAGGATCATGTCCGGAGCCCCAGCGTCTACCATGAGATCGTCGACTACCTGAGCATTAAGCACGCTCAGAGGATTCACAGGCAGATCCTTGCCCTCTAATACCTTCTCCGGCTTAGCAGTCCTGGACCGGTGAAAGAAGAGGTAGGACGTCCATCTATTGATGTGAGCCAAATCTGAGGGCTCACCATAAAAAGTGGTACAAGCGAGTTAGTGGCACATCAGCTCCTGGTACACCTCCACTACCCGAGGGTCTAAATCCTCCAGCTCCCGGGTGGGAACATACTCTTCATATGGAGTATCCCCCATCGGCAGTCTCGAGATCTCTGCCATCTCATGAAGGGCCAATCCCAGCTCCCCCAGTGGAGTGGCGAAAGTCCCGGTGAGCGAAATATATCGCTCCATCAGTGCCAGAAACAGGTTGGGATTAGGAGGTAACCCAACACTGGTGGCACTCACAGCTGCAAACAGACCAATGCTCTCCAACTCGGTCTGAAAATGCTTCAGGGCCCAATCAACTAAGCAAGCCCATCGAAGGTTTGTAGGGGTGATCCACCCACCGTACCGAGGGTTCACCTTGGGGTATACTCCCACGTGCCCCATAAAATCATTGCAGAAGGTCGATAATTGGACCGGCTGGATCACTAAGCTGTCTTCACTCGGAATACTGCCCGGGTACAGTCCCCTGAACATCGTCACAGAGCCGGAAGGGCGGCTGACACACGACCCCTGGTCAGCTCCTTTCAGATAAAAGATCTTCCCCGGCCTGCCATGAAGATCGGGAGTCAGCGTCCACGACATCCGCCTGGGATGTGAAGAATGAAAAAAAGCTGAGATGGGATAGTCTCTCGGCATCTTGGGCAGATACAAAACCAAGCTCCCGGCAGGAAAAACCCAGAGTTCTCTCTTGGGCTTCGTCTGGGACTGCTTGTCAATCATGTCCCCGAAGAGAAAAGCCGGCTTTAGGTACCGGTCCCTGTCTATGTACGTCAGAGGCTCCCCCATTGATCAAATTCAGCAGCGTTCGCTCGCCCTGAGCCGATATCAAAAATTTTCTTCCTTCGGGATACTGGGGCCCGGAGATAGGAAATGTCACGTGTGACAGGTCCTCCAGATAGTTGGAATGCAGCATCCCTGCGGCAGAACCCATCACATCGGCTAGCAGAGACGCATGCAAGTTAACTGCAAGGTGCAAGAAAGACAAGTCAGATCCTATAAACTTGCAGCATACGCCGAAAATCGATAGTCTATGCTTCACGCCAAGACCGTAAAAACTTGACCATTACGCTGGAATCAATTTCCTAAAGCGTAAAAGTTCAAGGCTGGCAGTATACAGTCTGTGCTTTAAGCCAGACTGATAAAATTGAGTTATTACGCCAGAGTCTTCATCCAGAAGCGTAACACTCAAATCTTATACGCCAACTTTCGACAGTCAAAGCTTTTACGCTAGACTGCGAAAATATAGAATTTTTGCGCGGACACATTAGAAATGTGGGCGTAAAAGATGAAACGTCTCTGTGCATCATCTTCCTCAAAGAGGCTATCAGCACAGAAGACGACCTAGCGCGGTCACGTACAACGTGTGCGAAGGATTTTCAGTCGCTCTTTTTCGTCCCAAATGCTCTACCTTTAAGGCCGGGTGTACTGCTCGTCGACGGGATACTTCACTCAGAATGAAGTTCGCCTTGCCCGATCGAAGATGCTCTCACTTGAGCAGAAGAACGAGAAGAAGAATCAACCTTCTTTTCCTTAGTGGAGGGGACTTGTTTCGGGGCCATTACTGGAAACTTTGAAATCTCGGAGAAGAGACGAAGAAGAACTCGAACAGACGAAGGCTTTCTTTCGCAGAAGACGGATGAAAAAATTTTCTCTCAGAAACTTGGGGTATATATAGAATTCGGATGGACTCCTCGAATCCCGAACCAAATCTCCTAATTAATATTCGATTATGATTGGGTACTACGTCAGCCTATTACTCAGAGAAGGCGGACAGTCAGTGAATTCGAAAAGTTTTCGCGCAAAGCAGATTCGTGGTTTCTACGCTAAGGAGCTTTCTACGCTCGACAGCTACAGATCTACGGTTTTATGCTCACAGGCTATAAGTCTATGGTTTTACGCCCGGATGCCTTTGTGCTCGATAGCTTTTATGCTCGAGAGGCTACAAACCTACGACTTCACGCTTAGCAGCTACAAATCTATGGTCTCACGCTCGGTGGCGTTTAGTTTACGCTCAGAGGCAACAGATCCACAACTGCACGCTCGGAAGATTTCCTTTTCACAGGCTACAAATCTACAATTCTGCGCCAAGGAGCTTTCTACGCTCGACGGCTACAAATCTATGGTTTTACGTTCACAGGCTATAAGTCTATGGTTTTACGCCCAGATGCCTTTGTGCTCGGTAGCTTTTATGCTCGAGAGGCTACAAACCTACGACTTCACGCTCAGAAACTACAAGTCTATGATTTTACGCTCGGTGGCGTTTAGTTTACGCTCAGAGGCTGCAAACTCATAATTTCACGCTCTATGACTTTTCGCACATCTGAAAGATGCGCAGGCCAGTACAGTACATCTGAACAATTCTCAAGACGGTCAATTCCAGGAGTTCACACAGAAGATACTCCTTCTTAACCTCAAGATGCCCCAAGTACCCAAAGCATACAGAGTTCAACATTGAAAATTACTCTTCTCCATGGGTCGATTCGAAGTTCATCCAGACTCTAGTCTGAATATTTTGTCTGCAAATTCAAGATGGCAACTCAGTTCTTGACAGCCATTCCTCGCCCTGTTCCAAAGGATTTTTGAGAAATTATTCTTGAAGATGATGTCTGAACAAAAAACAATTCTGTTTATCAGAAATAATAGTTCAGAATTCTACGCAGTTCCTCATTCCTAAACAGAAGGACAGTTCGAGCACTCGACTGCTAAAGCGACTTTCTGCGCATCCTTAGTTATGCGTAAAAGACAGGACAGGACCTAGCACTCTTTCTAACATAGTCGACGTAAAGAATCAAACGTGTCGAAGCTACACATATTCAGACTTCACAGCAAAGTATGGCAAGATGATCATATAAAGAAGAAGATGATCTTATTAAAATCACGATTACATATGAGGGAAATCCAGTCTACAAGGGTTTTTCTCCATTTTCGTGGTTACATATGAGGGAAATCCCGTCTACAAAGGGTTTCTCATTTTCATTTAAAGATCGCGCCCAGAATCTGTTTCAGCTAGGTTCTCGCATGGGCGGCATCCTTCATCCATCTTCTCCGACAGTCAGTCAGTAACCGTAAACTGACTGACATATTTGGTCAACGGCGGGAGGATACAAAACTGGGCATAGACCCATCCTCCAACAGAAGAAAAGCAGAGTAACTCTGCTTTCCTACAGCCAACGCCGTGACAGATTTAGTTAAGATATTTCACCCAACTCAATCCTGAACAGAGCTAGTCTATCTGCTCTCGTCCACGGAGAGAACGGGAGAAGGTACTGCTTGCAAGCGGTATGGTAAAATACGACCCTTCCTCTCTCCCGAAGAACCACCATACAAAGTTGCTGATTATCCCGAGCAAAGGAGGCTATGATATCCTTCAATGATCCATCGTTGCGGAGGACATTTGCTCGAAGATGTCATCTTTTTCGGCTCCTTACATGCTGGAAGAACATGATCTCCTTCTTCCTCAAATCGACCCGATAAACTCCGGCCATCATATCTGTGTGGTGAAGGAAGTGTAGGAAGAACAGAAAAACTCCTCAGCCTTTTTATAGGCGAAAAAGATCACTGATCCCCAATAACTCTGCCATAAAGTCAGCCATGAAAGAACGTGTCAGGCTTGACCATTTCAGGCTCCATTTAGAGCATTTCGAGTTACGAGGAACGGTTCATGCTTCATTCAAAGCGTTTTAAATTACGAGGAATTTAAAAGCTTTGAAGGGGGTCTTGTAGAAGCATGAAAAATATGCTGGATAGCTATACGCAGCATGTTGATGTAGGGCAGCATAAACAGAGGACCTCAGAGCCATCAAACGTGCAACAGAGCTTTTCCGCTGAGCACGACGTAAAAATATAGGCTCAAGGACCATCCGCGTAATGCAGTATGTCCAGGCTGCTTCGGCGTAAACAGGGTGATTCATCGCCTATATGGCGTAAAACTCATCCGCTTTTAATGCAGTATTGAAGTGTACGAGGAACGCTTTGTATTCTTCAAAATGAACCTGTCAGATCATGCAATGAACCTGACGTCTGGACTCCTGACAAAGAGTACTGCACGACAACCCAAGCGACGGGTATCATGATGGCACGGCACTGCTGTCACGTCCTGGCCCTGCCCGGGCCGCCGCTCCGCCCTGCCCCGCCCCGTGCGGCCGGGAATTAACGAACCGGGCACGAATCACCGTGCCTCGACGCGCCGGACGCGAATCACCGCACCCGTCCCGCGGGTGCGAGGGAGGAAGGGAGCCAAGCGAATGGCCCGTTCGAGCTTTCGGGGGACGTGATGCCGCACGGGCCTGGGGTTGCGCCCGTACAAGGCCAATCGTTTAAGTTGATAGTTGGCTATCATCGCATCAATCGAGTTAGCAGCGGAAGGGACTTGTTGCAATGCAATGCATTAGCCAACTGAGTGTTCGGGACAATCGAGGCTACTTGGGTTTCCTTTAGCAAAGGCACACGTTCGTTCCATACATTATGCCCCTTTATACGATAGCATTCTCAGGGCAACAATCGAAACCAGGATTCCGGGTCTTCGGGACTGTGGCACGCCTATCGCTTCCTCGGACAATCCAGTACCTGTGAACAAGTAAACTGTTGGTGGGTCAGCACTTTATACAAGTACTGGTGAGATAAATCAACTGAACAGAAACAAGCATTCACTCAAACAGGCACTAAGTAATCATGTTATAAAACATTACATTACTAGTGATCTTTCTAGTTTTACCTAGGTTCGTTTCATGCAGTTCTAGCAGAGTCGATTTACTTGTTTAGAAATATGTTTGGAAACAGAGTTTCATATACTAAGCAGGCAAGCAATCCGTTCATGTTCAGGGTGTGTGCAGCGTGTCTCGTGCGACTCGAGGGTCTGATGCAAGGCTAGACACACGATGCACATTCTTAGGGGCAGTCCTCTATCCAAGCCAACACAATGACTTAGCTATATGAATGGCGGTCCCCGAGTATTCAGGATCGGCAGCTGGGAGAACAGCATACCAATGACTCTTTTATCTGATGCTAATGGCAGCTGTGACTCATGGTTGCTTTCCACTATCTCTGTAGCAGCCGTGACACATGCAGTTCAGCTCTGCACCAAAAGCCATTGTCCGACCGCGTGCGAATGCATGGATCACTATCAAATAAACTCTAGTATGCAGACGAGATGAACCATCATAACGCAAATCCTTGTTGCGGGGCAAATCCGACTTATCACTTGAACACATTCAGGCACATTATGGTTCTCTCGAAGCATAGACGATAGTGAACATGTTCATGCACTCTAAGCAAGCGATCTGGATTCTCGTTTAGCAGACTTATTGTTTCAAAGACAAGTTAGGTGAGTTCGTTCATTAACATGCAAGGCAGGTTCTATCATTCTCTTAAGAAAACATTGCAAGCAAAAACTCAGGTTATTTATTAAGGCGTGCAAGAATCAGAGAACGAAGTTCTGCCCACTCACCTTGATATATAACGCCGGCGCGGAGCGGGGCGTTACATACTTACCAACCAACAAAAAGTTTCGTCCTCGAAACTTCAAGGATAAACTTCTCGATATCCCGAGTAGCGATAGTGCCGTCCCTCGCCGTACTCAATCGAAACAATCAAGCAATTCAAGTTCATGAAACATTTTGCACTTTGAGAATATCTATGGACTTATTGTATGGAACGCTCTTTGCAAAACCATATCAATCTCAGAGTCATAGCAACGGTTTGGGCCAGAGGATCGATTCCGCTCTGATACCATTCTGTCATGCCCCGGCCCCGCCCGGGCCGCCGCTCCGCCCTGCCCCGCCCCGTACGGCCGAGAATTAACGAACCGGGCATGAATCACCGTGCCTCGGCGCGCCGGACGCGAATCACCGCGCCCGTCCCGCGGGTGCGAGGGAGGAAGGGAGCCAAGCGAATGGCCCGTTCGAGCTTTCGGGGGACGTGATGCCGCACGGGCCTGGGGTTGCGCCCGTACAAGGCCAATCGTTTAAGTTGATAGTTGGCTATCATCGCATCAATCGAGTTAGCAGCGGAATGGACTTGTTGCAATGCAATGCATTAGCCAACTGAGTGTTCGGGACAATCGAGGCTACTTGGGTTTCCTTTAGCAAAGGCACACGTTCGTTCCATACATTATGCCCCCTTATACGATAGCATTCTCGGGGCAACAATCGAAACCAGGATTCCGGGTCTTCGGGACTGTGGCACGCCTATCGCTTCCTCGGACGATCCAGTACCTGCGAACAAGTAAACTGTTGGTGGGTCAGCACTTTATACAAGTACTGGTGAGATAAATCAACTGAACAGAAACAAGCATTCACTCAAACAGGCACTAAGTAATCATGTTATAAAATATTACATTACTAGTGATCTTTCTAATTTTACCTAGGTTCGTTTCATGCAGTTCTAGCAGAGTCGATTTACTTGTTTAGAAACATGTTTGGAAACAGAGTTTCATATACTAAGCAGGCAAGCAATCCGTTCATGTTCAGGGTGTGCGCAGCGTGTCTCGTGCGACTCGAGGGTCTGATGCAAGGCTAGACACACGATGCACATTCTTAGGGGCAGTCCTCTATCCAAGCCAACACAATGACTTAGCTATATGAATGGCGATCCCCGAGTATTCAGGATCGGCAGCTGGGGGAACAGCATACCAATGACTCTTTTATCTGATGCTAATGGCAGCTGTGACTCATGGTTGCTTTCCACTATCTCTGTAGCAGCCGTGACACATGCAGTTCAGCTCTGCACCAAAAGCCATTGTCCGACCGCGTGCGAATGCATGGATCACTATCAAATAAACTCTAGTATGCAGACGAGACGAACCATCATAACGCAAATCCTTGTTGCGGGGCAAATCTGACTTATCACTTGAACACATTCAGGCACATTATGGTTCTCTCGAAGCATAGACGATAGTGAACATGTTCATGCACTCTAAGCAAACGATCTGGATTCTCGTTTAGCAGACTTATTGTTTCAAAGACAAGCTAGGTGAGTTCGTTCATTAACATGCAAGGCAGGTTCTATCATTCTCTTAAGAAAACATTGCAAGCAAAAACTCAGGTTATTTATTAAGGCATGCAAGAATCAGAGAACGAAGTTCTGCCCACTCACCTTGATATATAACGCCGGCGCGGAGCGGGGCGTTACAACTGCAACCCAGGCTATCATTTACTGCCATTTCATTTGCGTAAACCACGTTCACACATACGAAGGAATACGCTGTCTTGTTTTACACAGGCAGATGTGAGCTGTTTATGCTCCGCAGAAGACAAACAGTCTGCCACGTCAAAAGCTGCACTTCGTACAGGGCTCGAGGCACGTCTCTGCATTTAATGCACAGAGCGGTGACAGTTTCTCGAGGCACGTCTCTGCATTTAAAGCATCGAATACTAACAGATGCCCAAGGCACGTCTCTGCACTTGATGCACAGAAGGGTGGCAGGCCTTCAAAATATGCCTCCTTATTTAATGAGCGGGATAAAGGCGGATCTCCGCATTTAATGCAGGAGATTTGATTAAATGTCACCGAACCGTCGTTTAGTGATATCCCCTTTACGTAAACTACTCTTACGCATATAAGGGAATACGCTGCCCAGTTTTACACAGGCAAACATGAGCTTCTTACGCTCCGCAGAAGGCAAACAGACCGCCACATCAGAAGTTACTCTTCGTACAGAATTTGAGGCGCGTATCTGCATTTAATGCGCAGAATGATGGCAAATCTTAAAGACAAGCCTCTGTATTTAATGCGCAGGATGGGGGAAGATCTCTGCATTTAATGCAAGAAATTTGATTATATCTCCAAGAGCCATAATTTTGGCTAAAACGTCCACATCACTCGGCCTTTATGACCGCTCGGCTTCTATGCCCACTCGGCTTCTATCCCCACTCGGTCTCTATGACCGCTCGGCTTCTACGCCACTCGGCTTCTATGACCGCTCGGCTTCTATGCCTACTCGGCTTCTACACCTATTTTTGCTTCTATGCCATGGTGACAGTCATTGGCTTCTACGCCAACCTCTTCTACACAAGGGATAACTACCTACGTGGCTTCTATGCCATGATCTTCACAGCAGATATACATGTTTTGTCCCTTAGTTGGACGCGCATCATATGCTCACTCAAAAGGTCATCTATATGCAGGCATTGGTTATTTTAAACCATCGTATAAAAGGGTGATGTACTTTCCACTACTCGGTTTCTACACCGACTGAGTGGTCACTGTCACTAAAACTCTATAAATAGAGACCTCTATCAACAGAGGACAAGGTCGAAAAATTGATCAAGAAATCCAGTATCAGATCCAACGGTCAAAGAAATTGGAGGTCGAAGAAATTGGAGGTCAAGAGAGAGAGGAGAATCCAGAGCTCAGGCAAAGAGAAGGGATCAACGACTTTGGCATCGAGCATCCACCCTCTTTAGCATCCTGCGAAGCTGCTTTATGTCTTCCACGGCACTTCTTCAACATCATGTGATCCAAGGGCTAAAGTGATCGACTGCAGATCAGACACCTATAGAAATATTTATCCAGATTAAATAAATTGTACTTAGTCATCCTCGTGTAGGATCAAATTGTACAATCTTGTTTGTAAACATAAAAGAAGGACGAGTTTTCGTATAAGACCTCATTTTCCACATATCATCTTTTTCGTTTATTATCCGAAACACATACCAGCAGTCCTTTGATGCTCTGCCTTTACTTGCTGGCATACTAAATATTTAGCCACAAATCGTGCAATCTCCCTCTTCATTCCATGCCACCAATAATACTACCTCAGATCTCGGCACATCTTGGTTCCTCCTGGAAGAACAGAGTACATAGAGCTATGTGCTTCAGTCATTAACTCCTATCTCAATTCTCCATTTGGAACATATAGACGATTCCCGTACCTTAATGTCCCATCCTCATGTATGCAAAGTCCCGTCTGCATGCCTGCTTCTATCTTCTCTTTAAGTCTTCGAAATCTAGCATCAGTAGGCAAAGCTTCTTTAATCCTCTCCACAAGCGATGACTTAACTTCAAGATTAGCCAGCAAGCCACTCTGTCCTGGTAAAACAACCTCTATCTGGAGCTCCTATAGATCTTTCAATAGTTGGGGCTGCATCGTCAAGAAATACGTCGTGGGCTTCCTGCTTAGTGTGTCTGCTACTACATTCGCCTTTCCCGGGTGGTATTGCAGATCTATATCAAAGTCTACCATCAACTCAAGACAACGTCTTTGCCTCATGTTGAGCACTTTCTGAGTATATACATACTTCAAACTCTTGTGATCAGTGAAGATTTCCACATTCTCTCTATAAAGATAGTGCCTCCAAATCTTCAGTGCAAATATTACTGCAGCTAGCTCAAGATCATGCGTTGGGTAGTTCTTCTTATGGACCTTCAACTGTCTCGATGCATAAGCGATAACTTTGCCATGTTGCATCAAAACACATCCTAGTCCACTACCTGACGCATCACTATAAACAACAAAACCTCCTGACACTGAAGGAAGAGTCAAGACTGGTGCTGTTGTTAGACGCCTCTTCAATTCTTCAAAGGCCTTCTGGCATTCTTCTGTCCATGTAAACTCCTGGTCCTTACGTGTCAACTTCGTCATCGGCTCCGCAATCCTTGAGAAATTTTCTACGAACCTTCGGTAATATCCAGCAAGTCCTAGAAAACTTCTCACCTTAGCAACTGATGTAGGTGTAGGCCAAGTCTCAATGGCAGCAACCTTCTCTGGATCAACTGAAAGTCCTTCTCCTAAGATGATATGTCCCAAGAAAGGCACCTTATCCATACAAAACTCATATTTACTGAGTTTGGCATATAACTTCTCCTGCCTCAATGTCTCTAGCACGATTCTGAGATGCTCCTCGTGCTCTTCGTGGCTCTTAGAATATATTAGAATATCATCAATAAACACAACCACAAATTTGTCCAAGTACTGATGAAAAACTCTGTTTATCAAACTCATGAACACAGCTAGCGCGTTGGTTAAACCAAACGACATTACTAAGAACTCATAGTGTCCATACTTGGTCCTGAAGGCTGTCTTCGGTATATCTTCCTTCCTTACTCTAATCTGGTGATAACCGGATCTAAGGTCAATCTTCGAGAATACCCTAACACCACTCAATTGATCGAATAAGTCATCAATGCGTGG
Source organism: Iris macrosiphon (assembly GCA_036927795.1). Classification (NCBI taxonomy): domain Eukaryota; kingdom Viridiplantae; phylum Streptophyta; class Magnoliopsida; order Asparagales; family Iridaceae; genus Iris; species Iris macrosiphon. Next base: position 35,202,739 of record JAYESA010000016.1, on the reverse strand, counting down.
TAAGGGATACCGGTTCTTAATGGTTACAATATTTAGTGCCCTGTAATCAATACACAGGCGAACTATTCCATCCTTCTTTGGTACAAAAAGTATGGGTGCTCCCCAAGGTGAAATACTGGGCTGGATAAAATCCTTCTTCAGAAGATCATCAACTTGTTCCTTCAACTCCACTAACTCCTTAGGTGCTAGCCGATATATTGATGAAGTGATAGGCTCTGCTCCTGGAGTTAAGTCTATTGTGAATTATATTTCCCGATCAGGTGGTAAACCTGGAAGATCATCAGAAAATACATCCACAAACTCTGATATGACTCTTGGGTAACCTGACTCCCCTTCTACAGATAATACCCTAAGAGTTGGCTGAACACCTTGCTCTACAGCTCCCCGAAGAAACACAAACTCTGAATGCCCAGGTGGTCTAAATATAATCTTTCCAAGTCGACAATCAAGAGTCGCATGATACTGACTTAACTATCAAGTACAACATCATAATCAGGCATAGAAAAGATCAGAAATTGGGCTTGCATCTCTTTTCCACAGACTACTACCGAACAAGATCTACAGATATCACTAACCGGGATAATTCCACCTCCCGTAAGAATTTTTTTAGTCTTCAAAAGGGGTGCAGTAGCTACTCTATGGGTGGCTACGAAGCTAGCAGCTATGAATGAATGCGATGCTCCAAAATCAAATAAAGCTACAGCATGTAATGAAGCTACTAAAAAAGTACCTGCTATAACCTCTCCAGCAGTAGCTTCCTCCTCAACAGCCAATGCAAATGACTGTCCTCGTCCCTGAGCTGGACCCCTCTGCTGACGAGCCTGCTGTAATAGTGCTGCTTGTGGTGGCAATGGTGGTCTCTGTTGATATCCTCCTGGAGCTGGTGGTCTGACTCCTCCAACTCCCGTCTGCGGTACTCCCACTGCTGGATAAGCTGGCCTTGGTGCAGGTAAAGCTAGTCTTGGTGCTCCCTCTCTGCGTTCAGAGCAGTCCCTGGATAGATGCTGGTTGGATCCGCAAACCAAGTATAGTCCCAACTTGCGTCTACACTCCTTTTCAATGTGACCTACCTTGCCGCAGTAATGACGAGTAGGTAGGGTTCTTGGTGCTGCTCTCTGAGGTAGATTCTTCTGGGGTCGTTTTGCATAATCCCCCTGTGATGCCCTGGATGGTACTGATGTGAATGGCCACTTCAGACTTGACTCCCTCCTGGTAACGCGCTCCATGCGTTGTGCTGTAGCAAGGACGTCGGTGTATGATGTAGGTGCAACAGATCCGATCAACCTCTGGAGCTCGAACCTGAGTCCGTCGAAGAACTTCTCCGCCTTCTCTTCTTCGGTAGGAATTAGAGAAGGGGCAAAGCGACTCAAGCGAATGAATTCGGCATTGTACTCTTCCACCGACATATTGCCTTGGATAAGGCGGTTGGACTTGTCTCAGAGTTTCGACCGAGCAACAGCTGGGATATACATCTCTTGGAAGAGTCTGGAGAACTCTTCCCAAGTGACTTGGTCCAGTTCGAGCCTCCTCTCTTCTGATAACCACCAATGATATGTATTATCAGTCAACTGCATCCTGACAGCAGTCATCTATTTCTCTCTCGAAAGTTCAGCTGCTTCCAACTGGTGTTGTGTGTTCATGAGCCACTCGTGCACTTCAGTTGGTCCCTCCTTGCCCGAAAAGGTACGGGGCTTGAGTTGACGAAAATTAGTGATAGATCCCGTCGCTGGTCGCCTAGCTTGTGGGTTTGCCTGCTCCAATGCGGTTACTAGGCTGGTTCTCAAATACTCTGCCTCATGATGCTGCGCCTCTTGTTGAACCTGTTGTTGGGCTTGCATCATGGCGTAAAACATCTTAAACATCTGCTGCCCGTTCATGGCTTACCCTGGTGGAAAGACATGCATCTGTAGAGTGAACTGTGGCGGAGGTGGGATGTCGTCACGTCGGAACCTTGAATTATGTTGTTCAGCTTGATCGCTTTGAGAGGATTTCCCTCTATTCTCTGGTGTCACTCCATCTTCATAGGTAACCACAGCATCTTGTGGTGTACCCAAGGGATTCTCATCTCCAATTCTTGGATCTATTATTCTGCATCCAAAATAAACTTTATGAGAACGTTCAGTAGAATCAAAGCAGGATGCAAATCAAGTACTTAATTCGAATTCGATATAGAGTTCAAAAATGATTCAACCAATGGATGAGATCCTATAACCTATCATATCCTTGTTACAGGCTTGCTCGGTCCCTAAGTTGAAATCGAACAAATTAGTCGTAGACCTGCATGGGCCACCACAAAAATCATGTCACGCCCCAGTCCTAAAATATAGAGGGACTAGACACGTGGCAAGGCCAGCAGGACACTCTGATGGACAACCCAATTTAATGGATCCACCAGGGTGTACTTAAGCTGTAAAATAAGGTCTACAACAACATGTCATAACTAATCTCATCCACAAAAGATAATAAGATCAACAGCAATAAGAAAAGTAAACCAACAACCAGTCTCAATAAAGTATTTCGGGGAACAACCCGATAATAGTCTTAAACACTGGTTCAACAGACCAGAACAAAAAGAGTCCAAAATAAAGTAACTGTTGAGTACAAAATAACATATACTCAGGAAAAATCTTTAGCCATCACCTCTTCCTCTGGGATTGGTTCAGCTCCAGTATCAGGTTCTGCTACAACTTCTGCTCCTGTCCCGTAAACCTCGGGATAATGCTCTTCTGCTAAACCTGGGGACATCATCCGGAATCCAGGTCCTCAGGGGACATAGCAAGGTACAAATAATACAAGCCAAAATAAATGCAGTGAAATAGTAAATGAAACAAGTAGGGTAACTACATAACCATCTATGTGAAAATGCAACTGAGAGCATCACTAGTACTCAGGCTGAGACCGCTACAAGCTCTGTGTCGGGGAGCCGGTAGCAGTAATAACAAGTAATGGGTCTAGCTCTGCTTGAGAGTCTATAACCTCACAATAGCAGTAGATATATATATATATATATAACAGCCTGTAGCCTGTGTGTCTCTCCCCACCCAATGTAACCATACGTCTCATGTCCATAACGTCTCATGTCCATGTCACGTGAGATCATAGCTAATGCAATAAGTCATATAGTCTCTAAGAATATAATGTCTATGTCAATCATGTATCCTACACAGAATCACCATGAATATCTCAGGAAAATTCTGTCACATGTATAGTGTCAAGTGTCCTGGGTTATAATGTACTTGATAAAACAAATACGAGAATGTAAAGGGTCACGAATGTCCATCTCTAGATGACGTACACAACTCCGCGTACGGGGTTGGCACCCGACTATTAATCGGATGCTAAGTAAGTCACACGGTCCTAGGTTTAAGCATGTACATCAATTATAATTAAGTCAAAATAATATGTAATAAAGACTGCAAGTTGGCAAGGTACACTTGCCTGGGGTTGGAATACCAGTAGCTGTCCCTGTATCAGTGGGTCCTGTAGGTACTCCTCCAAAAGCTGAAAATAGACATTACCAACAATCTCAGAAAATATGAAATAGCTAGAAACACCTGTCCTTAAGTCCAATTTGGACATAAGGGCAAAAATGACATTTCCTGGTCAAAGCGGGGTCCACATGTGGGCCTCTTTGCACCGAAAAATGGGTCAGGGTCAAAGGTCTCCAAATTCGTCCAACTTAGTGTCAACAAGTCAGGAACGATGATACGAACCCAACGGAACCTCCAGAATTGGATTACGATCAGCCGATCTCAAAATCGCCCGTCAAGTAGAGCCGAGGGGCCCACGATACGCGATTTTGTCAACGTTCTCAGAATCGAACCAAACTTGGGTCACAGGACCAGCGTATTGCTACGAGTCCGATGGTGTAAGTTTCGTCTTGATCCGACGTGTGTACACGAATTTACAACGTGTTCCAGAACGAACGGATACGGGACGTTGTCGGCGGATACGAATTGATTCCGATGTGCACGCACATCCAAATCAACTTCTGCGAAATCTCGCACGTCCGTATCAAAAGCGCGCACGTTTCGGTGAAGACCGCACGCGACCAAGTCGTCCCGTTTGGCGGGGCGTACTCAGTTTCGGGGTAAAACAGGACGTTGATTTTTCTGTTTTTGGATTGCGGTTCGCGATCGCCACAGGACGCGATGCACCGAGCGGGTTGCACGGACATCGAGAGGGTTACATAGTCTACGCGACACAACTGACATTACAGAAATAGGGACAGCGAGGAGAGAGAAATGGGTACCTGAACAGGGCTCCAAAAACTGAGTTGCGCGTATCCGCGTTCGAGTCTACTATGTCCGGTCACTGTGTTCTGGTTAGGGTTTAGGGTTCTGCTGTGTCGGAGCTCGCCGGTGGCTGCGCTGGACGGGGATGGGTGTCGTCGGGGACGGAGCTGCGGGAGGCATCGGCTCAGTCGAAGGTCGGGAAGGTTCTGGAGGTGGGTAGGCGGCTGGGCGGAGCTGCTGGAGTCGGGCTCTTGCGGAGTCGGGGAGAGGGCAGCGGCTTGGGGTCGGCCGACAGAGGCGGGGCAAGATCGGGGAGAGGTCGGGGCTCATTCTGCGGGCGCTGTGGAGTCGGGCGGCGGAGGATTTGGGCACGGCTCTGGCGGCGGGTGGTCGGGGCGGAGAAGGACAACTAGGAGAGGGGAAGGGGAAAACTGGAGGAAGGTCGCGGCGGAGGGGAGAGGCCAGGGCGGCTCTGGGCACTGCTCCGGAGACTGGAGGCTGCGGGGCAGAGGTGTTTCGGGTGCTCGGGTGGCTGCGGACAGAGGTGGATGGCCGGAGAAGAAGAGGGAAAGGGAAAACCTAGGTGGCCGGAGCTAGGTTTAAATAGAGGGAAAGGGGAGGAGATCTGTCACGACCCGCATCCGGTTTAGGGGCACGAGTGCGTGGGTACGTCCAGCCTACGCCGCAGCATCGACGGTAGAACGCTGTCAAGGTCTTGATACTATCTAACTACTGTCACGCAAGCATCCAATCTCCATTAGGAGGCACGGATGACACAAATAAGATGAACACATACTCAATCACAGGATTACAGCACGATAAGATCTCGAATAATAAAACTAAATTAAACACAACACAAGTCCACAAGTAATATTCTAACTCAACAATATCCAAGAATCATCAAATGCCGGAGACAAATCCGGTGCCAAATAGACTGTTAAAAGAACTAACTAAAAATAGTAATTTCCAGCTAGACCTCCTGGAATCACAACTACTATCAAGTCTGCAGCTACTCACCATAAGTGTCGGACAGCGGTCCTCTAAGGCATAGTCTGGAAAAATATTTTCAGTCAGGAAGGAGCAAAGCAACACTCTCAAATAACAGTTCCATTAATTGATAATGTCTATAATACAATAAAATATGTCATGCTAGCTACTGAGAAGACAGTGAAATAAATGCAATGGCAATTTAAGAGAGACAGATAATATAAAGAGACAAGCAATAGGCAATATGATACAGTCAGTGCATGGATGGAAATAAAAGAACAAGGAACAGCATCATATACGGGTGATGTAGTATATGATTTTAAGATAGGGAACTGCAATCTATTCTAAGTGTTTGAAATTGTAGTTTCGAAATGTGATCGGCTTGGGACTTGTACGATTGCTACAGTCTGGCTAATCATACGTGGGGGTATGATTAACACCAATAATATAAACTTGTACGATAGGTATTTGATCACATTTCTCACTAGCAATTTCCCCGCCCCCAACTAGTACTGTGGATCCAATCATGACACGTCACGAATACACGAACATTGTCTAATATATTATGTACAATGTCTAATATCAATGTCTACTATCAATGTCCAATGTCAATGTCTATGTCGTGTATAATGTCAATACGATAATCAAGGTAACATCTCATGACTGCAGATCCAAGCTATACTAGTCCGTGTAGCACAGTGTTAAAGATTCAGTTGTAACATTTCATGATTGTTGAACTTATAGAAATTATCAAGAATTGGAAATTATCAGAGAATGTACTTGCCTTGGGTCCTTAGCTGGTATTTATGGATGTCCTGTTCCAGAGTATCCCCTGGGTAAACCAACAGTCCTATAAACATATCACAATTACAACACTTGTATCAGAAGCTATACTAACACACAACAAATACTAACTCAGGGCTATGCCAGGCAGGGCACTAGTCAACTAGGGTCACCTAGTAGATAGATACATAATTATACACATCTTAATTAACATATGTACTTACAATATATATACATCAAATTAAATACATATTAAAATATGCTAAAGTTTTTATACAAAATATATATATCAATGTATATCAAAATAATTATACACATAATATATATACATACCTTTATACCAGTTAAATTAATGCATACACCTTGGTTAAATACCTACAATATATACTTTTAAAAAGTGATACTTGCATATATATATAAACTTAATAAATAATACTTGTATACACACAAAAGAATTTAACCTAATATATGTATATCTCTAAAATATATGCCAATATAAATATACTGCTATAGTTGTATTTTTACCAAAATACGTTCATTTATATATTAACACATGTCAAAATGCGTACATATCATATATGTGCAAACGTGCATTTTTAGAATATATATATAGAAAATATTTTAATTGCATGTACAAAGTATATATGTATATATATATATACTTATGCTAATAATACATATTTGAAATTATATCAAGTATATATATATATATATACAAAATATATATATATACCAACTTAATTATAGAATTTATTTAAATACATACTATACTCATACAATTAAATAAAAATAATTACTATACATATTCATCTTTTAAATACATACATTATATATACTATACATACCAATTTATATATTTTGAAATACGCTAAGTAGATAAATGAAATACATGTATATACATTAACATATATAATAAAATAAATAATTATAAATATACTAATTTTCACATTAATTAAATATATAAATACTTTACATTAATATATACAGATTAAATTAATTACATATACTAATTACTTATATATGTATACATTTGCCATCATTGAATTAAATAGACAATATACATTTACAAAATATATATACATATATACATGCATTCCCCTTTTTTTCTACAAAATATTAAGTATATAAGAAATGTATATTTATACGTATACCAATATTATATATATACTATTAAACAATTAATAAAAAATAATACTCTATACATATACGTATATACGTAAGTGCCTACACAAAATTACATACTTACAAATACATATACATTTAGTTATATATATACCTTAATACATTACATAAATTAATGTACACCACATTTTAATTAACTAATGGTTTCTATACAATATATACATTACTATACATTATAATGTATGTTAAAGAGGGAAGAAGGAGAAGAAGAGAAACTGAGAACTCACAAGGGGAGATGGGAGAGCAGGGAATGCTGACGTTGGCCGCCGGAGGAGCCTTGGCCAGAGTATCTGTCGGTGGTGGTGGTGGTAGTGTAGACGATGATGAAAGATGGGGATGGTATATGGGCCGGACGGAGCAGCAGCAGGCGGGCGTCAGGCCGGGGTGTCGGGGGAAGTCGAGGAGCGGCGGAGAACCGGACAGTCGAGGCAGCGCCGGCCGAAGGGAGTCGGCCGAGCAGCAGGCGGGCGGGGATCTCGCCGGGCCGGAGGAGTTGTTGAAGGCAGTGGAGGGCCGCCGGACTGAAGCTCGAGGGGAGGAGTTCGCCGGAGCACGGGGGCCGCGGGGAACCGCCGGACGCAGAGGGGGAGGGCCGCTCGCCGGGATCGGGTGCAGCGCCGGAGGTGACTGAGTACAGGGCCGGGCTACAGTATAGGGGAGTTGAGGAACAGTATCCCCCCCCCCCCCTTATCTATTTGAATTCGAAAAAAATTAATTTCAATGAAAAAAAGAATTCAATAAGAAAGAAGAAGGAAGGGAAAGAGAAGAAGAAGAAAAGGAGAAGAAAGGAGAAGGAGAAAGAAGCTACATACGTATGAGAGGGGGCTTGAGGAATTTTGGAGGCTTGTGAGGTGGGGGAAAACCTAGGTTTCTAGGGATTAGGGTTGAGGCTACAATATATTAAATAGGGAGAGAGAGGGTGTGATGGAGGGTGAGGATGCACTCAATTAATTGAGTGGTCCAGATTGAACATGAGAAAATTATTCATGGGGGATGAGGGTGAGAGATTAATTAAAATATTGGGTTCCCTCATTGGTTTAAAAATAATTGGGTGTTGGCACAAAAATGCCGATTTGCAATTTAACCCCCTTAAATTTGGGAAATTGCACAAACACATGAAATGACGAAAATTGGGCGGGCGATTCGGGGTCCGATGTTTTGTAGGGTCAGGGGGCACTGTAAGATGGGTATGGGCTGAATTTGCAGGGCACTGGAATTAATTTGGGATTTCAGAATCAGATAAAATGGTATCCTCAAATTAAATAGAAATAAATGCAAGTTGTGTTCAACAATTAATTAGGAGTACTTGGGGTCAAAATCAGGTCAGGTCATCAATACCAATATTGAAGAAGACTCAGAACAGAATATTACCCTAATTTGGGTCGCACGAAAAATAGGTCAAGATGGCCTCCAATTTTCGATTGGAACGCACAACGATACAAAAATAGGAAATTAAAAATAACGTCTGCGACAATTTTTGTGCGGCCAGAAATAATGCACAGGGAGCAAAATTATGAGTTACAAAAATAGCAGAATTGAAGGCGGGCATGTCTAGGGCAAGATTGTGAATTTGGTTGGAAGACAAAAGTCTGGATAGTGCTCCAAATATCGAAGCAAAGGCAATTGCGCAAAATATTAAATAAAATACAGTAATTAATTACACCTCCAATAAATAAATTCTAAAATAAAACAATTAACCTCAAAATTCCATAAATTCCGACAGGTGCTCAACTACTGGCTACTAGGTCTAGTCTGCTAGCTAAAATAAAATAATTAACACTGCATATAATTATATATTTAATCACACATCGCACAAAATTATTTAAATCAAATACACTATCATGCAATCAATTAATTGTAAATAACATAATATTAAATATTGAAAAATTGAAAATACCCCTGTTTTCGGAATGTGGTAGTGACAAGATCGACCGGGAGTTGACGGAATAGGAAGAGGAGGCGCCGGGGGTTGAGGGGAGGTGAAGAGGGATGGTCGCCGGCGGTTACGCGGCTGCCGGAACAGTAGGGGAGGCTGAGAGGCGTCGGGTTCTGGGAGAGAAAGGGGTTCGGGCTATTGGATCCGGGTCGGGTCGGGTTCAATTCGGATCCGACCCGACCCGTTAAGGCTGGGTTGGGTTGGGTTGGGTTGGGTTCAACAGTGAATTGGTTTGGTTTAATTTGGTTCACGTGAACCGGGTTCAGGTTTAATTCGGTTTAATTAAACAATAGTTTTTAGGGCTTTAAAAATACTTCCGGGGTCCAATAAATTTTCGAAAAATTACCCTATGTCTAGATTTTCATTTTACACTAGAAAATATAATTTTCATAAAATTTTTATATTAATTAATAGATTTTAAAAATCATTTAAAATCAGAACACCTTAGTTTTATTTTGTTAAAAATTACAGAAAAATTCTAAATAAATTCTGAAAATTAAGTTTTTAAATTCTAAAAATTTCAGGTGATTACATCAGGGCTGAGGCTGAACGTCGAAAATGGCAACAACTCAAGAGACTCAGAAGTGATCGAGGCGGAGAGTATAGGTCCATTGAATTCGCATCGTTCTACAAAGAACATGGAATTGTCAATGAGACGACTGCTCCAAATTCTCCACAATCAAATAGAGTAGCTGAACGGAAGAACAGAACGTTGACAGAGATGATAAAGTCAATACTGTTAACTGTGGGTCTACCAAACTGCTTCTAGGGAGAAGCTGTGCTAACGGCTACGTTCCTTATGAACAAAGTGCTGTACACAACTTTCTATTTTATTGATAATATATAGTACACAGATTTCATTTGTTATGACTTCCCATTTTTCTTTTTTATCCTTCTGCATTTATGGATAAGAGCGTGTATTATGCAGGTGTCACTAATAGCACCATGATTGAGGATAGCAAGGGTAAGTTGCATCAGAAAGGGAAACCAAAGCATAAACGTCATAAATATGGGTACGGTATCAGTTCAACATGTTACATGTAGTAGAATTATTTTTCCTGTTTTCTTAGTAGAATGTCGAAAGGAAATCATCTACTAGGTGGATTGGGACAGGAGTGTACAATGACATTCTTGAACTCTATAGAGATGCATAGAATGGCTCTCAGTTCCAAACTTGTGATAGAGTGATAGAATAGAATGCAATTGCTCTTACAAATAATTTGGTAAGCATAGGCCGAGTTTTCTTGTACTCTCACATTCTAATAAGCAAGATTCTCCAAGAGAGGAATCCTGGTTTTGACTTTGGCAGAAAACCTCACTAGTTCTGGAAAACCTAAACTATGTCAAACTTTTGCTCCTTGAGATATAGGTCTTTACTTGTTGATGGTCCAAAATGTTCATGACTTCTTAAATAACCAAGAGGGATTCTCTGTTGCTTATCTGTTGCTTATCACCACAACTTGGGAGATAGTTATACTAATTTTTGTTTAAAGTGCATCACAGATAAATCTATTTCTTTTAAGTATCCACCAAAACCGATATTTTTTAGTCTTTTCTGGTAGGAATTTGGATAGGTTCAGTTTCACCCACTTTGGACAATTTTGGCTCGTTAACTATGTTGTGTGATATAGCCATATAAGCACTACAACTTGATATGCTCCCATACGGTTATGATGGTATGTTGATTTTGAAAAAATAAGAAGATATACGGATAAGCAGTGTTCTAAATTTCGCTATACGAATTCTATCATTATCATGATTCATGAAGACATCGTCAACATTTTTTCATAATGAAACACACTTAATAAAGAAATCACCATAACCATAACACAAATTTAAAATTTCGACGTTCTAAATCCAAATCCAAACAACATAACCACAATACAACTAAGCATAAAAAAACCCATCAAACAATCTTAAAATTCGAACAGCCGCATAAGGCGCCTAGGCGCCGAACAGGCTTCACAACCATAATACTGCCGAATAAGGAATTTTTGGTTCGGCCTAGGGACGCCTAGTGCCTAGGCAGCCGAATAGACCAATTTTTAGAACACTGCAGATGAGATATAATAATAATATATAAATAACATATTTACCTTAATTTCTTTATTTAAGATATAAACTTAATGTGATTTGAAAATACATAATTTATATTACTCTAGTAGTTGATTTACCACTGTCTAGCAAAAGAAAAACTTATTATAGCAAAATAATAATATGATAGAATGCATTAATACTTTATAGTTTATATCATCCATGTAACGTCCCGCAACCGCACGGTGCGTTACGCTGAGTCGGATTGAATAAAACAATAGCTGGTTACATTTGATTTGTTGGATTTTGGGAAGGACTATTGATTGAGTTGGTTTCATGTGCAGATGGCTAGCGGAGTTCGATGGAAATCAGGTGTTCGTTCAGAACAGTACTGAGATAGCTGGATTGGAGCGATAATGCTGTCTTCCTTAGTCCGACGGTCGGATGATTTGGAGAGCACGGCCTGCTCGCATGGTCATACCAATAGAGTAGATCGCGCTTTGCATCGGACCATGGGTTCAAGGGATTTGCCGTATCGGCAGGACAGGATGCTTAACGGGATCAAACATTGTGAGTGGGCTCTTTTCCTTCTCCTCTACTCCTTCATGCCTAATAATATAGAAAACACGTAAAAGCTTGAACACTTGGGCTGAAACATTGGAAATCACTACACTGAGGCGTGCATAGAGTGTACGTCGTTTGCTTGGATAGGATTGTGGCTTGAATTGGTTTGCGCGTATGGATAATTGGAGCTAAAGTTGGATTATACATTTAGGGTAGTTGGAGAAACGATTGGAATTATGCTTGGACGGTTGAAATTATACATTTTGGTTGGAACATTGAGGCATCAAAAATTCGGGCGAGCGAGCGTGCATCCGTGCACGAGTATCACTTGGGCGCTTTGTCTTGCAAGGCGCGCAGTTGTGGTTTGAAATCGAACAACTGCATCGGCGAGAGCATTGTGCCACTGTTGGGGCATTGTGCCATGGGATTGTTCTGAGCGTGGGGTGTTGCACCAATTGGAAACACTGTGTTGAGAAGCGGCATTGTGCCTATGGGATAACTTGAGATTTGGTGCCTTGGACTATATGTTGGAAGAATGGTTATGGATCTTTGGTTGGATATTTGGTTGAACGAGTCTAGGATCGCTTGGTGGGGCGAGAACGTTCGATCCTCTTGTCATACCTACTTAGTTTCTGTATGTCACGGACAACTTGTGTTGCACAGAGTTTCGTTTCCTCGAACGGGATGGACTCCGGGGCACCGGGACCGTTCGGCCATGGAGGAGACAAGGGTACCCGCGTCTTGGGCACGGTGCCGGTAGTTCGATATGAACCAGAAGGGAGTAGCTGCCCATTGCTGGGATCGGGTAGGACTGCCTATTGATTAGTCCGATCAATGTCCTTTATGGCTTGGCCAGTGACTTCATATAGTTAAGTGTTGGCTTGCTTTTCTTTTGTTGGTTTGGCTTCGTGTAGGCGCGACCACCTTGCCTCGGCAAGAGTGTGCACTTTGAGATTGGATTGTAAGTTTTGGTTGAGGATGGATGTTGAGGCGAGATTAATGGTTCGATATGTTATCGTGTTGCTTGGGCTTGAGTAGGACGGGTTGCATGCTAGTTTCCTTCAGGTTGGTTATTTATTGCTTGTCGATTGGATTGAGATGAATGCTTGCATGCTTAAACTGCTTTATATCTTTCCTTAACATGTTATCCCTATGCCATGAAATGAATCTAGGATTCGACTAGAAAGATCACCATTTAACTGTTTGCATTTACTATTTACTTAGTGTCGGCTTAGACGAGTGGGTTATTCCGCTCACCAGTACGGCTGTGTACTGACCCATGTTTGTGGGCATTATTTCAGGTACGCAGGTGTAGTAGCGTTGCTTGGATATACGAGACATGATATGAACTGTAAGTACCTTTGTGGGCTAGAGAAAAGAGCAAGAGTATTTCATCGCCTTCGTGGCATCGCCTTCGTGGCATTGCCTTTGTGGCATTTCATTTAGACCCTATCGAGATCTTCGCTGCGTATTACTCTGATGTGTGCTTGGTACACAATACTTGACTTTCGTTGCAACTTGGTCGTTTCGATAATAACTTTGGTGTTTATCAACATCGTCTTGTACGAGCGCAACTCCAGGCTCGTATGATATCACGTCCCGATGAGAATGATTGTCCTGCAGGAGAGCTGCAACGTGATGATTCACGTTCGGCAGGGACTATTGATCTTGCGGGAGATTGGGGCGTGACAATTGGTATCAGAGCGCCTGGTTTATTTCTTGGACTTGGTCCTTCGTTTCATCACAAACTCTAAATAGCTTCCGCGTTTCGTTTAGCTCTTGGCTCTACTCGGTGCCGCATTGGATGTTTCATGCAATAAGTCTATACGGATGTTTTATGCTATAAGTCTATATATTGCTGGTTGTGGTTGCATGTTGTGCTTCTTTGCGTTTCTTTTGTTGGTTTTTGTTAGATCGCTTAGCCTCATTAGGCGTTATTGCATTCGTACAGCAAGTTGGGTGGCGTTGTTGCATTTGTGCAACAAGTTGAAAGCTGTCGTTGGGTTGGCTTGGCTTGTCGTTCAGGGAGTTCTGATTGCATCAGTGGATCAGTTGGTTGGCATACGAGATTTGGTTATACGGCATGTTGTGAGTAGAAGCATTCGATGAGAATGGATCGTTGCACGAGTTGCTCGTATAGCAAAATTGTTGGACGGGGTTTGATTTTGGCTGGGTGTATCACATAGAGCGTTGCACGAGTTGCTCGTACAACAAATATGTGGAATAGTTGGGTATTGGGTTGGACTACTTGGAAGAGATCGTTACACGGGTTGTTCGTGTAACAAAAGTATCAGATGGTGAGAATAGTTAAAAGTATTGGGAATGGAACATAGCACAAGTTGCATAACGAGATTGATGAAAATAGTTGGATAATTCAGGCATTAGCTGAGTTTTGTGTCAGACTTGAGTTGGGAATGGTAGGATCATGCATGAGGGATGGTTCGAACGGATCTTGGATCAGTACAAAAAATCGTAATGCGAGTAGCGACTTGATTCGGAGTGGTATATGGGATACCATATAGTAAGCAAGGCATTGGAATATTTTGGTTAGACATCAATGGGAATTGTTTGAACGGACACGGGTAACGGGAATACAAGTTGGTTGGTGCACATCGGCTGAGTTAGGAAGAATGAAAAATGGAGTAAGCGATTGTTGAGTTGAGCAACCGAGAACGGACTTGTGCAAATAGAAGTATCGTTGGACTTAAGAGATGGACGAGATTGAAACGAACAGTTGGGATACGCTTGAGCGAAGCGATGGGTGAATCGAATAATAGCGAGCACGGACTACGAATTTTGGAAACACATTGGAGCTGTTGGTTGAGAAATGAAACACAAGCTGGTTTGGAGGGGCAATACGATGGATTTGAACGAACTTAAAGAATTTTGAATATTGCTGCTCGAGAAGTCAACTCAGGTTTAGCAGAAATAGAATTTTGGGCAAAACGGTACAACGATGGTAGACGGATTCTTCGGGAGACGTAAACGGATTGAGGCAACAACGAAAGGCAAGGATTGTGGCGGACAGACCTTTAAAGATATCTAAATATGGGAGCAACAATTGAGCAAATCACTGTGCTACTCGAGTAAGTTGGACGTGCATTGTGGGACGCAGCAAACGGATAAGAATTTGAGCAAGTCTCGAGTTTCAAGAATTATTACAATTGGTAGTACGAGTAGACGAACATGGCAATTCGAAAATTTGATGGATTTAGGGCAGAACGACGGATTGATGGAAATACGGTTTCAACGAGCGCAGTTCTCGAATTGTGGCTTGGATAGATAGCAAGACTCTAGGTGGTTAAACGGCCTTTGGTTGACAGATCAACAGAGGTCGTGCATGAAGTTCTCGTATTCGAAAGTTTGCTCGGATGGAATTGTTGGATTATGGTTCAGATTTGCAGAGGAGATATAGCATGGTTCGTAGTAACTGTCCATCGTGATGACTTACAATTATCGAGCGTAGCTTCGGGACAGCTGACCCTAGTGACCTACCCGCCAGGTCAGAGATGAATATTGTAGACCCATAGAACGACCCTTGTGGCGGCGCATTGGGGAATGCGTCAAGGGCAGAAGTGAGTAGTGTGTGTTGGAGATTTGGCTTATTGACTGAGTGTTGGATTTGAGAGACCCTTGGGATAGTCTTCAGCTGAAAATACATCCGGAAGATCGGAGCGATGGTGGAAATAGCCAAGTCAACTGATGAGATTCAGAGTCGCAGATTTTTGTAGATGGCATCGCCTCTGACTTATCGTGCCCTGGAAGGAAATAGCATTCATATGAATTAATGACTGTGAAACTAGCTCGTGAAGTTAAAGCAGTGGCTCGTTCATATCAAATCTTTGCGAATACTGGAAGGGACAGATGTGCTTCAGATTTACAAGATGCATCAGAACTTAGTCTGGGAAGCGTGCTCGTTCAGAAGGCAAAGGTGATATCCTGTGCTTCGAGGCGGTGGAAGCAGCGCAAAAAACTATTCCATGCGCAACCTAGGAATTGTGGCGAGTGTGTCCACGGTGAAATCATGGCGATACTATCCCTTTGGCATGGCGGCAAAATCTTCGTGGATCACACGAACCTCAATATAGATGTTCACCCAACGAGGTATTGATATTGAGGAAAAGGTGTTGGGCTGAGCTGATGAAAAGCAAAGTTTGATATTTAGGTAAGTCGCCTAGCTGGGGTAGTATCAGTCATGATGATCGTTCGGTGCATAAGATATATTTGGAGAGGTTGCTAGTGCGGATTCAGAAATAGTTGGATGGATTGAGTCGGAACACGAACTGATTGAGTTGGTGGGAAATCATCATATTTGAGAATAGTGCCCAATCGAATATAATGAATGGAAATCAGGATTGGTTCAATTGGGAGTAAAGCAAATGGATGCCTCGGACATAAAGATACCCTTGTAACTTGTCCAGATTCGCTATCACAAAGCTCGGCTGAAATGCATGTATTTTAGGGACGCCTTAAATATGTGTACGATCCAAAACTAAGCAATACGAAGAATTCGTATTGAGCTGCAAGGAGGATGTGGGAATATAAAATTTGTACGAGCGTTCAGCAGAGCGAGATACTGAGTCATAATCGTGAGTATGAGAATTGCATAGAGCATATCTATGGAATTGGACAAGCGACATGTGATAAGAATGAGTACCAGCACAGTTTGTAGACGAACCTGATTCTAAGTGGTATATTATGTAACACCCCGCAACCGTACGGTACGTTACGCTGAGTCGGATTGAATAAAACAATAGCTGGTTATATTTGATTTGTTGGATTTTGGGAAGGAGTATTGATTGAGTTGGTTTCATGTGCAGATGGCTAACGGAGTTCGATGGAAATCAGGTGTTCGTTCAAAACAGTACTGAGATAGCTGGATTAGAGCGATAATGTTGTCTTCCTTAGTCCGATAGATCGGATGATTTGGAGAGCACGGCCTGCTCGCACGGTCATACCAGTTGAGTAGATCGCGCTTTGCATCGGACCACAGGTTCAAGAGATTGGCCGTATCGGCAGGACAGGATGCTTAATGGGATCAAACATTGTGAGTGGGCTCTTTCTTTTCTTTTCTACTCTTTCATGCCTAATAATATGAAAAACACGTAAAGGCTTGAACACTTGGGCTGAAACATTGGAAATCACTACACTGAGGCATGCATAGAGTGTACGTCGTTTGCTTGGATAGGATTATGGCTTGAATTGGTTTGCGCATATGGATAATTGGAGTTAGAGTTGGATTATACATTTGGGGCAGTTGGAGAAACAATTAGAATTATGCTTGGACGGTTGGAATTATACATTTTGGTTGGAACATTGAGGCATCAGGAATTTGGGCGAGCGAGCGTGCCTCCGTGCACGAGTATCACTTGGGCGCTTTGTCTTGCAAGAAGCACAGTTGTGGTTCAAAACCGAACAACTGCATCGGCGTGGGCATTGTGCCACTGTTGGGGCATTGTGCCATGGGATTATTCTGAGCGTGGGGTGTTGCACCAATTGGAAATACTGTGTTGAGAAGCGGCATTGTGCCTATGGGATAACTTGAGATTTGGTGCCTTGGGCTATATGTTGGAAAAATGGTTATGGATCTTTGGTTGGATATTTTGGTTAGATATTTGGTTGAGCGAGTCTAGGATCACTTGGTGGGGCAAGAACGTTCGATCCTCTCGTCATACCTACTTGGTGTCTGCATGTCACGGACAACCTGTGTTGCACAGGGTTTCGTTTTCTCGAACGGGATGTACTCCGGGGCACCGGGACCATTCGGCCATGGAGGAGACAAGGGTACCCGCGTCTTAGGCGCGGTGCCGGTAGTTCGATACGAACCAGAAGGGAGTAGCTGCCCATTGCTGGGATCGGGTAGGACTGCCTATTGATTAGTCCGATCAATGTCCTTTATGGCTTGGCCAGTGACTTCATATAGTTAAGTGTTGTCTTGCTTTTCTTTTATTGGTTTGGCTTCGTATAGGCGCGGCCACCTTGCCTCGGCAAGAGTGTGCACTTTGAGATTGGATTGTAAGTTTTGGTTGAGGATGGATGTTGAGGCAAGATTGATGGTTCGATATGTTATCGTGTTGCTTGGGCTTGATTAGGACGGGTTGCATGCTAGTTTCCTTCGGGTTGGTTATTTATTGCTTGTCGATTGGATTGAGATGAATGCTTGCATGCTTAAACTGCTTTACAACTTTCCTTAATATGTTATCCCTATGCCATGAAATGAATCTAGGATTCAACTAGAAAGATCACCATTTAACTGTTTGCATCCACTATTTACTTAGTATCGGCTTAGACGAGTGGGTTACCCCGCTCACCAGTACGGCTGTGTACTGACCCACGTTTGTGGGCATTATTTCAGGTACGCAGGTGTAGTGGCGCTGCTTGGATATATGGGACATGATATATGAACTGTAAGTACCTTTGTGGGCTAGAGAAAAGAGCAAGAGTATTTCATCGCCTTCGTGGCATCGCCTTCGTGGCATTGCCTTTGTGGTATTTTATTTGGACCCTATCGAGAGCTTCGCTGCGTATTACTCTGATGTGTGTTTGGTACACAATACTTGACTTTTGTTGCAACTTGGTCGTTTCGATGATAACTTTGGTGTTTGTCAACATCGCCTTGTACGAGCGCAACTCCAGGCTCGTACGGCATCACGTCCCAATGAGGAAGATTGTCCTGCGGGAGAGCTGCAATGTGGTGATTCACGTTCGGCAGGGACTATTGAGCTTGCAGAAGATTGGGGCGTGACAATCCAAGCATTATTTTTTCTTCTAGCTAGCATTATTGTATGTTATTCTCCCTAATCAATAAAGCTAGTTGCAGTAAGTAATGTTTTAAAATTTAGGATACCTAAGAAAGTGTATCTGATGTGTATCCTTGAATTATGAATATGTATTCTCCATTGAAGTATTCATGCAACACTACAACATCTGCCGTAACAAACCTGAAATAGATCAGAACTTTAAAATGCTTGTCCAATTGCATAGGTATTAACTGATTTTTATTTCATCTAATTTCATATTCATCTGGCTCAAATTTGATTTTGTATGTCCAAGGTGTTGCAAATTTCTTAAACCTTATTTTCTTCGTGAACACGAGTATAATTTGTGATGTTTATTTCAAGTTTGAATTCCCAAAAATGACATATTCACACCTTGACCTTGAAATGATGATCAAGGATATATATATATATATATATATATATATATATATATATATATATATATATATATATATATATATATATATATATATATACATCATCTTCAGTTAATATGATTGGCACAAAAAGCCACCAATGTTTATTATTGAGTATTAGTTATTTAGTCCCATATCGGATAGAGAATAAGGAGAAGGCTAGTCCTCTCATATATATATGTAATTCCTCTCTCAATAAGAATCATCATATTATTCTATTCTACATGGTATCAGAGCCATCTCTCTAGCTCTCTACCCTTTTTCTCTATCTAGCTGCCACCTATCTCCCTGACCCTAGCCCTCTTATTCCAGCCCCCTACCGCTCCCACCCCACCGGCCCTTAACCGCCGACCACCGCCCGAGGCCGATGACCCCCCATGTCCCGTCCAGACTCGACCCCTTCGCCCGACCCCCCCCCCCATACCCACTCTGTCTCCATCTGCACCGCCCAGACCCGCTCGAACCCTGGTCTCTGCCCGACCCCTCATTTCCTGCCAGATCTCCCTTCATCTGCTCGACAACATCAGCCTCTCTAGCCCCCCCCCCCCCCGATGACCCCTACCAGTCCAGCAGCTCCACCGCCCTATCCAACCTAACCCTAGTCCCAAGTGCCCCCTACTAATGTCCATAAACCCTAACCCTAGTTTTGTAGTTGCCGCCACCCTCCCAACCTAACCCAGCTTCTGGAAAAAAAATGTCAGAGTTGAGATCTTCAGAAGGTAAACTATGATTGTTTGCATGAACCTCGACAACGACATCAGGAGATAACATGGAGCAAACTTGATTGTTTGCGTGAATCATTGTCCTGATTTGTGTGATCCATATTCGATCTCTGCCAATATCGCATGAGCCAGTTCTAGCAACATTGATCGTGCATTGGCAAGGCTGATGTGAATATCGGGTCGGGACGATTAACGATAGTCGAATCAAGAACTTGAAGGATGATCAACACTGCGACTAGTAGTAGTGTTGACAACACCATTGTCGAAAATGCAGTAGCAGGGACACAGGGCACTGGTATGACGGTTTCATTGATTCGATTTGTCTATCAACGACTGGAGGGTCCGGATGATTATTCTACATAGCACAAGAAGGTTGAGAAGTCGCTTAGAGGAATGCATTGTCCAAGCATCTGACTTACAACCCCCTAACACTGGATGATCCCACTTATGAACAGTGGGAGACGAGTGACAGTAGACTGTTTACACATTTGATGAATTCGATTGAACCCTTAGTTGAGAACATGGTTCAGAACACGAATTCGGTAAAAGAGTTATAGGAGATCCTAGAGACTGTGTTTGATGGAAAATACGATTTGTCTCGCATCTATGACTCGATTATTGGCGTCTACTTAGCTGATTAAGGAAACAAGTCATATAAGGATCACGTTTGCACCTTTAAGATCTTAACTAATGAGATGGATCGCGTGTTATTCCTAACAACAGATATCAATGAGGCGATAACTCAACGTCAGCAGCTCTATGTCATGACGTATCTTGCCTCAATTCAATCTGAGGCAGACTTCTCACAGTCTCAGATTATTGATGGGGCCGAGATTCCATCTCTGATGGAAGCCTACTTTCGTGTCCTGCAGACAATAAAAGTAGTTTAGAATGATACAAGTGATGCACTGTTGATCGATCTGCCTTGGATGTTGCTCGTGGTGGATTTTGTAGCTGCCGTGGTGGTAGACGTGGTGACCAGAATGCTGGGCGTGATGGTGGACGAGACAAAGGCGGGAGTGATGGAGGACGACCGCAGGCATGCTTCAAGTGTGGTTAGCCTAGCCATTTCCAATGACAATATCCCAAAGCTTCCACTGCATTGCATCGGATGTTCATGATGATTATGGACGATTCTTGCATATGACTACAGAGACGTACAGAATTCGTTGAATTCCAAGGTCAGCATTGTGGGGAAGCATCTACATCTGGATCCACATCCGGATATTCAGTGGAGTGTGTGATCAGGTCAAAGCAATGAGTGATTAACTTGGGTGCGTCTGATCATATGACAGGAGATGCAGGTATGTTGTGTGATTATTTGTGGGACGTATGGACGATATTACTGTTGCGAATGACAGTTCACTAAAAGTTCATAGAAAATTAAGTATTCGTCTTTCTCCTGGTCTGCCACTCACTTCAGTTTTACACACACATAAAAATCCATTCATTTTATTATCACTTAGCCGTTTTACTCGTGACTTGCAATGCTCGATAACATTGTTTCTGATGGTTGTGTTTTTCATGACATGAAGACTGGAAAGACTATTGATATGGGGCATGTGGCTGGAGACTTGTATTTGTTTAACGTGAAATCTTATGTTGCCTATGTCGGTATGTCACTCGACCTGTTTCAGTTGTACTTTCGGTTAGGTCACCTATCTATCCAAGCGCTCTAGAAAATGTGTGTCTAGATTTTTGAGTTTTATTTCATTGTGAGTCATGTAGTTTGGCTAAAGATCATTGGATACCCTACCTAGTGAGTCTAATTAAAGTTGCCTCAGCTCTTTTTGAGTTGGTGCATTCTGATATTTAGGGTCCATGTCCTATTGAATCTGTAATGGGTTTTCAAATATTTTATTTTCTTTGTTGATAACTACTTGAGTCACTTTTGTCTACTTCATGAAAAATTGTTCCAATTTTTTTATATTTGGTCCAATTTTCATGCTAAGATCAAAACTCAATTTTAGGTTCCTATTAAATGTCTTCGGAGTGACATTAGTCGTGAGTATATGTCTCGTGCGTTCAATTCTCATCTGGCTAGATATGGCATTATCCACCAAACTTTCTTTCTTTACACACCACAACAAAATGGTGTGGCCGAACGTAAGAATTGTCACATTTTGGAAACAACGTGTGCTCTTATGTTTTATGCACGTACTCTCAAAAAAGTTTGGTCGGATGCGGTCCTTATAGCTTGCTATCTAATTAATCGTAGTATGAGGAGTGGGAGAAACTCGGTTTTCAATCAAAGTAACATCTCTGAAACATAATATAGCCTGCTTCTAGTTATGTGAGATACTACCTGCTCCTTTTTAATCTTCGGATATCCAAAGAAAATACACTTGA